>VDFB02281492.1:947757231-947902172 GCA_007258455.2 Sequoia sempervirens
GACAATTGATAGCAAGGATTTTTTACTGCAAATTTGTATGGATCGCACGATTTAATTTTACAAACCCTAAAATACCTCTAATGGCTTCTAGATTGATGTATCTAATTTTGATGATTGAACAAGCAGTCCTAAGGTTTCGAGGCCTTCTAAAGAAAATGGTGATCTCGTATCTGACTCAATCTGCTCCATAAATTAGCTTGGTCCCTAGGTAGAGTCCAATAGCCTATATAATGGAAACCTTCAAGCCTACAATAAATCTCTCTAGCCCAAGTTTCTAGATCTTGAGATGAATATTCACTAGACAAGCTCTAATACCATGTTGAAATAATGGATGCACAATGTCCCTGTGAAGCTGTAACCTTCAAGAGAACCTTTTCCAAGAAGAAATTCACCCACACATAAATTGTTGCAACTTGGGCATGCAAATGGAGATTATCTGATTGATCTAGAATATGATTACTAATGTACAAATGCCCTAAATATATAGGCATGAGTGAGATGCAAGATGCATTAAGATGTTACCATGTGTCTTAATCAAACATCATGTGACATGTAAACCCTAACTAACTACCTAAGGAATGATGAAGAGATAGAGATAAGTTCTAGATGATATTGCAGAAGGAATATTTTCTCTAAATACATGAAAAGGGTAATGACCCCATTATTAATGATTTTCCTAATAATGCAACCCATGACTTAATTAATTAAATAAAAGACCTAAGTTAAACTTATGCTAGTGTAATTAAATAACTAATTACACCAACACCCCCCATAGCAACTTAGGGAGGAAATTATTATGTAATGATTATGCAATGATGATGGGTCCTAGCTATATGATGGAAATTTTAGGTACCCATTTACAAATGAACATGAGAATGCAACTAGTCTCTAAAAAACAAAGAAAAGGGGAAAAACTAGTGGGAGGAAAACCCCTCTCCAAAAAGGAGATGAAATGCAAAGAAGTGAGAAAGGATGGGAAGGATGGAGGACTCCATGATACATATTTGGTTATTATTTTGGATATGATCATGGTATTGCCTAAAGGCCTCTAATAATTAGTTCTTGGAAACATAGGTAGGATTATACATAATCTGCTTGAATTTGGTGTGATAATTGTTTCTTAAGTTATTTTTATGAAAGTTGGGATTAAGTAGGAACCCTAAGGATTATGAAGCTCTAACACAATATAACACCATGTGGTACAAAAGAAGGCAACTTCATGACCCTCGAAAAACCAACATGATGAATAATATTTCTTTCAATTGACTTATGCAAAGTGATCTTTAAATAATTAGTAAAGGAACTTATAAATTCCTCATCTCCTTTTTGCACAATTTTACTAAACCCTAACACTTAATTTTGACATGTATTAGTTAAATGATTTCATTTTCATCTAATACTCAAATGATATATTGTGTAATATTTTAATTATTAAAAAACCTTGAAATATGCATGTATGTGATAAGGTATTATATTAGAGGTAAATTTAATAAGATAGTAGGAAACACAAAACATAAAATGATCTCCAAATAATAACATATGTGTGTATACATAGATATATACATATATGTATGTATACATACCTACATCATAAGTACATACATATAAATGCATATATGTATGTATACATACCAACACACATACATATAAATACATATATGTATGTATATATGTGCACATACATACATATATATGTATGTGCGTATGTGTGTATGTGTGTTTATACACAAACTAGTCTTACGAAATATTGTTCAGAAAGGTGACATCATATAACCTACAATGTAACTTGGATAAAAAAATTAAGTTATGTCATATTTTATAAACTAGCAATTTCATGTAGTACATACATAACAATGAGTCATTAGGCAGGGACGAACATGAAAGGAAAGCGATGTGAAGATAGTGATCTACTAGAAGAATATTCGAATGTCAATGGAATGAGTGGGTATAGTAGCTATGAAAGGCATATGCAGTGTTGGGTATCTGTTGTAGCAGATCTATGAAGTCTAACATGCACAATTCTCAAGGAAGGGTAGTGGGGATCGTATATGCATAAAATTGCATTATCAAAGCATGCTCTGAATAATAGAGTACATCATCTATAACAATCTTAGGGTTAATGAGGTCACAATAAGATGAGCTTCAATTTTTTGGAGATAGCCATTAAATATTGAGAATTATGAACGAGCTTATCAGATTGGGCTTCATGCATAGTACGCATGAAAAAATGAATATCATTTTTATGATTAGATGTCATAACTCCATCTATATAAGAAATTAATATAGTATGCATCTTCGTAAGGCCCCACCTTGCATGTGATTATAACAATCCTAGATTGTTATATAATTTTCTTAAATAGCTAGCTAGATATATTACATGCGATAATTAAAGTAATTGAGTGGCAACAATATTGTATCTCATTTTAACCTTATATTTTATCATCATTATTTTATTTAATTAACATGTATGTAAATATAAATTATGGAATACAAATGAAATTATAATGGGAAGTGAAGGAGGGTGTAATAGTTGGTGAAAAAGTAACTTTGTTGAATTTATATATATACACATATAGAGGTATAAGTGTTGGTTAAAGAAGAATTCTATTAACATTCAATTAATTTTTGGTAAGTATTTTGGTGGGGTAAATAATAATATTATTATTAATTTAAAAAAGATTTAATTTAATAATACCAATATCATTAAGTTTTATTAGTTAATCAAAATATAATATTATTATGGATAAGGTTCAATGGCTAAATAATTGATGACATTACTAGTGTGTATTTAGTTGAGTAACAATAATGTTGGCTTACTATTAGTTGAATTTATGATTATATAAGGCCACCCCATAATTTAGCCACTGGATCAATTGTTTATTATGCAAACTAAGGATCTTTTTCGTAGCTTGTAACAAAGTATCCTAGATGAATTAAGGTTAAAAAAATATAATTATTTGTGTGATGTAGAGTATAAGAAAGAGAATAATAATCAACAATACCCAATGGAATCTAACATAAAGTGTATAAGATCAACTATTTTACTTCGTTGTAACCATAATATAAAATATATGATTTTTTTTTTAATCCTCCATTAGAAATCTATACTGCTTTGTACTTTAAAAATATAAAGTAAAACTCAACACAATGAGGCCTGATCTCCACCCTTCCATATTGGGTCATAGAGCCTTAGGGACTCTCACCAAACCCTCAAGCTAGAATATACATTTCCCACCACTCTGATTAGTGGTGAAATGAATATTGCTTATTACAATAAATATAGAGTACATTAGGATTTGATTGTCACTATAATTATTCAAAAAGGTTGTTTGTAACACATAATTAGTTCATCAAATAACACATTATGGCTATAGTATGGTCTGTAACAATAACAAAAAAGTGTGAAGGTTATTGTGGTGATTATGGAAAAGTAGAATAAACTACAAAACATTAACTATTTTACTCCATTACACGGATTGTGACATAAAGCTAAAACTCACAGCTATAGTCCTATGGAAAAATTTCACTGCAAAGACCAGACCACATATAGTTTGTGTATACAAACTGTAAATTTTAATGCAAAAATCATGACTAATTCATAGACAATATGTAAATCAAGAGATATCAAAGTTATATATTTTATAATACATAACTTGCTCTATACTTACTATAGGACGAATGAAGCAATTATAATTTAGCCATACCTGTTGCATGTGATAGAATGCAGTATGTACAAAAAAAAACAAGGCCCAATTTCCACCATACCATATTGGCTCATGGAGTGTCATGCACTCTCACCAAATCCCCAAGAAAGAGAATAAATTGTCCACCACTGTGATAAAGGGTGAAAGCAATGTTTTGACCACCAATGACTTAATAAAAGATATAATGGCATCAAAAGTACTGCTAAGCAAAATTGTTTGAGTTATGGATAGCTACAAACATGAGAGGATTATCTGAAGTTTAGTGTAATAAACACACACCATTGGTAGACAATAAATAAATCATAAAATATAAAGATTTATACAATTAATTACAAAACGATGCAATGCAGTTGTCTAGTAGAACACAATAAGTAAATAGAATCTAGGTATCCCTTCTACATGAAATGGATTCAAGTTTGGACATAGAAAAGGAGGCCTATTGTCCACCCTACCATATTCTGTCATGTAGTGTCATCAGCTATCACCAAACCCCTGCAATTCACATACCATAAAATCGAGCAACTATTCATGATCATCCCAATGAACAGTATTGTTGGAGACGATCATCTTGTTTAATTTATAGTGTGCTATAATTTTTGGTATGTATGTTGCAATATCTAGCAAAATACAAATGCGGGTCTAAACGCAATCACAAAAAACACATTTCAAGTGAGCAATTCAGTTGCACACATCGCAAATATAAAATGGAAGAGAATAAAATGAGGCTTGCTCTCTAATATTGGGTAGCCACTACTTTGATGAATGGTGAAATCAATGTTCCTATTTTCTTAGCTAGTCTTATAATCACTTCATCTTCACAGTTGGTTGAACTTCATTTGCAAAGTTCACTCATCTATTCAACATGTACACTATAATATCAACACCCCACTTCTTGAACTATCTCTTGCAAGGGAGAAGCATGTTTTTTGGAATCTTATCGAAAATGGAATGATATAGCTTAAGCAACACAACAATAATAAAAATTCCCAATGTAATCTAGCATAAAGTGTTTAAGATCAAATATTTAATACATTGTAACTAGAACCTAAAACATATGATTTTTTTATGAATCCTATGTGACCAAGATAGCAATCTATACATAAAAAAATAAAAATAAAACTCAACACAATAAGGCCTACTCTCCACCCTGCCATATTGGGTCATGGAGCTTCATCGACTCTCACCAAACCCCCAAGCAAGAATATCCATTGCCCACCACTCTGATCAGTCGTGAAATCAATATTGCATACTATTATCAATATAGAGTACATTAGGATCTAGTTGTCTATTTGACCATTGTTACTGATTTTCCAATCACTATCATTATTCTGAAAAGTTGTTTGTAACACATTAGCTCATCAAATACTGCATTATGAATGGAATATGGTGTGGAAGAATAAAAAAAGAGTATGAAGATTACTATGGTGATTATGGAAAAATAGAATGAACTGCATACCATTAACTATTTTATTCCATTACAACCATCACAATAGAAAACTAAAACTCACAACTACAATCCTATGTAAAACTTTTATTGGAAAGGCTAGACCATATACAACCTATGTGTATACAAAGTGTGAATTTTAGTGCAGTGATCGTGGTTAATTCATAGACAATATGTAAATCAAAAGATATCAAAGTTATATATTTAATAATACATAATTTTCTCTATAATTGCAATGGGATGCATGAAGTAATTATAATTTAGCTATTCTTGGTGCATGTGGTAGAATATAGTATGTACAAAAGAAAAGAAGGCCCGATTTCTACCCTACCATATTGGCTCATGGAGCATCATGTGCTCTCACCAAACCCCCAAGTGAGAAAATAAATTGTCCACCACTATCATCAATGGTGAAAGCAATGTTTCAGCTGCTAATAACTCAATACATGATCTAATGGCATCAAAAGCCCTGCAATGGATGATTATTTGGGTTGTGGCTAGTTGCAAAAATTAGAGGATTATCTAAAGTTTAGTGTAATAAACACGTACAATTCATAGACAATAAACAAATCACAAAGTATAAAGACTTATACAATTAATTAAAAATAAGATGCAATACAATTGTAGTAGAACACATTAAGTAAATAAAATTTAGGCATGCCTTGTGCATGGAATGGATTGAAGTCTAGACATAGAAGAGGAGGCCTGCTCTCCACCCTACCATATTGAGACAAGGATCATCATTTGGTATGATGAA
Organism: Sequoia sempervirens; assembly: GCA_007258455.2. Classification (NCBI taxonomy): domain Eukaryota; kingdom Viridiplantae; phylum Streptophyta; class Pinopsida; order Cupressales; family Cupressaceae; genus Sequoia; species Sequoia sempervirens. The sequence goes on from VDFB02281492.1 coordinate 947,763,137, forward strand.
AGCCCTGAGCAATAACATTAATTTTCCACCACTTTGATCAATGGTGAAGGCAATGCTTTGGCACTTGAGGAAATCTGTTCAATGAAAATCAACACTATACATCTGTTATAATTTGACATGGAGTTGTGAAATGAGAAATGGAAAAAAAGATATATAGGCTTACATTGTATATAGATGGAATGTAGGTGAAGGCCATACAACATGCAAATGTGCAATCGTAAATCTACTTAGCATTTTTGAGATATATAAGTCTTATATATGAATACAATGTAGCTACAATCTAAAATGCTTCCAATGGAATATACCTACACAAAAGGGAAATGTGAGCTTTGGTGCCTTGAACATGTTTTTTTGGCAAGCACTATCTTAAACACAAAATTTAAGTGGCTCTATAATTTATAATAAAAATATATCTAATACCACAATTACAATTGTCACATATAAAAAATGATAAGGAAGTGAATTTAGACAGGGTGCAGATTCTATATGCATAGAGGTGAAGAGGAAAGGAGAAGCAATTCACTTACCATAAAGAAGAGAAACTTTTGATGATGATGATAATGAATAGTTTTGTTGGAGACAATCAGCTTGTTTGATTTATAGTGCACTCTAATTTTTGGTATGTATCCTACAATATCTAGAAAAATAAAATGCTAGGTCTACACGTAATAAAAAAATACACAGTTCAAATGAGCAATTCAATTGTTTGCTATTCGTTGCAATATTTTTTGTATGGCTAACCTATGAGACAAATCTGAGCCTTTCTAAAGAGGCACACATATATGCATTTTTGATTGCACAATGTACAAAAAAATTATGGTTGGAAAACCAATGGATAAAAAATAAGCCAAGCTAGCGAGCGAGTATATGCAAGATCATGATTGGCCAAAAAGTGGCAATATGATGGGTATGTAGGGTATGTGGCTGATGAATTTTATTTTACCCAAAATTGATGAAACAAAAAGGGTTTTTAAAGAAGATTCTTAGATTTCCATCAATATAAATTATGCTTTACTTTGAATTTAATAAATAATTATTATTCATTTTCTATTTGAATTACGACTAGTCCTAATTTATAGGCTAATTGAAAAACATCTATAGCTTTCAAATGGTATTACATTTTTTGAATCCAAAATATACATCACATTCTATGTTTTGTATGCAATGGGATTAAACAAAAATGAATCTCATGAAGTTTTGACCAAGTTAAGGTGGTCAGACATAAATTTTTTTAATATTTTTTAAAATTTGTAGTAAAAAAATAATAATTAATTATTTACTTGGAAAAAAATGACAAAAAAATATGCATCATCGGGGACATAGGTCACCTCTGCATATCCTAAAATGTTATAAAAATATTATGTTTTGTTATTACAGTTAGGGTGGTCCAGACAGGACACCTACTTCTTAATTTTTCCATGAAATTTAAGTACTACTACATTGAAATTTCGTTTTCTTAAAATAGATTTTTTTTTTTTAAATAAACCTAGTAGTTTAAAAACTACATTCAATTTGCTACATATTCTATTCTTACATTTTTTGAAATAATATAGATAACTTATTCAAAATTTTATGTCAAGTTACCTAATTTTGATTTTTCTAAATTTTTTGCCACTTAAGGGCCTGCTTTTCCATGATGATCCTACACATACCCGAGCAACAAACGACAAAAGAAATCTAGATTATGTTAAGAATTTTATTCCATTTCAAACATAGCCACAAAACAGAGGGCATACAAAGAAGCAGACAAAAAAAAATCACGTTGGCAAACCCATGCAAACCATTGGCCTGCTTTCAGAAAGAAGGATTCGCAAAAAATTATCACAGGACACACACTGCAAAATTTGATCCACAAATCAAATAATATTGGTTTGAATAAAATATATAGTCTTTCCCAATAGAATCTTTCCAAACGGAAACTATATATCCAAAGACAGAGAACGACAATCAACACTGCCTTATAGAAAATAAGGTAACCTATATAACATGAACTATTTCATTTGTTTGCGCAAAGGAAACATGCATCACATTGTACAACCTTACATGGGAACATTTTCTCATGCATGTGCTACATATATTGGCAATGGTTGTAATAATACTTTGCATTTAAAACTCACCAAACTAATTGAGTAATTTACGTTATTTTCAATAAGGCATTGTTCACCGCTTGGTTGTGGATTGAATTGCACAACATACGTAATAAAAATTATAGGAAAGAATCATATGACATCTATATCTAGCATGTCACTATCATTAGAGATTGCAAAGCAATAGAAAGAACACTTGGTAAGCATTAGATGGATCTACCCAGACCTAGATACTTGCATAGAAAAATACATCATAGACACATATATCTACACAAAACTCTGTCAAGATATTCTATGCACTAAGAACATTGAAAACAAGATGAAAACAACATTCTCTTTAAAACAACTCGTAGATACTTACAAATATTGAATTATGCATGCATATACGTATAGATATCCAATACACATATATATAATACACACATTTGTACCAGAAAGTTGTATGCATTGGGAAATTTCAATTGCATGCATGTATATTTATCTATATGCATTCGTAAATGTACACATACATACAACTATGTCCACAAGTAGATATATGAAGAGTTGTAGACAGTGAGACATCTCTTAAAAGGGACAACAACTCTATATAAATAAACACCATAAAATTAAACCAGAAATATACACTTAAGATGAAACAAAATTATAAGGAACATGAATAATAGAATAGAAAACAAGTCTATCTTTTTCTCTTAAACATTATAAGTTATACTTCATTGTCTTCATATATGACTAGTCAAACAAAGAACAAAGAAATAGCAATAGAAAGGAAAGGTATTGTTGATGTGACAAGCAATACGAGGGAAAAAAAATTAAATGTCCAATCAACATGAAATATAAGAAATATGCAAAGTCGCAATTATCCATGGTTGTTTTGGTGTTCAAGACAGTATGATAACTATCTCTGGAGACTATTGCATGGCAGGAGAAATAGCTAAAAAATATGATAGTAAGAGATTGCACTTAGCTTCAAAGTTAACCTTTGCAGCTTTCACTATTGTTGTTTTAAGTCTTGTTTTTGAATTATAAGTTGAGTTTTAATTAGACTATTGAAAAAAAATGACATGTAGGTGATAGCATTGATAACAGACTCAATAGTCATTATAGTGGTAGACTCATATTGCAACATGTAAAGATATTTTGTTGACATTTGTAATAGGCTTATTGTAGCCTCATCAAAATCAGTTGCCCAGAGCTCACCTATGTGGTCTTCCATCTTTAGCTGCAATAAATATTGAAAGTCACAATCAGCTATTGTTGTTTGGCATTTAGGGTAGAACCATGTATTTTGCTCAGAATGTTCACACTTTTTCTTGCATTACCTACCATTCACCTCCAATGGGCATGTAGCATAACATAATGCATCAATTTTTATATATTTTACTATTGCCTTGAGAGTAGCTTGCAAAGTCTCTGAAAAGCCAAAGCACTAGTCCAACATATATGCAATAGTGACTCTCCCATTTCCCAAAGCAACCTTTCGAGGCACTATTCAGGGGGGCTCAAAAGTAGGTGGATCAATATGCCCTCTTTCGATCAATGGTTGTGCTCCCGGTATGTCAGGATTTATATATAGAAGAGTCACATCAGCTATGTTCAGAACAACTCCATTGAAGTACCCAACACGTGCATTTTTAATAGCAAGGATGATAGCTAAACCAGGGGTGTACAACCTCTCCAAGTCATGACCCTTTGCTTCCCAATTTGACCCCCACAAATTAACATCAATTGAAAAGGATGATATATCATTAAATTTAATAGTCCTCTAAATTATTTGGGACTAATCCTTTCTTTGCATATTCAATACCATTCCTACATGCACCATAGTGCCAATAACATCAATCAAAATGTTATTAGTGCAATTTTCAATTTCATTTAATGGGGTGAATTTAAATACTTTCTATGGCACAAAGGCCACATCATCACAACATTTTAACATTTAGTTTTGATCCAAAATGATTTCCATATGGTTTTTTAACTTATTAAATTTCCTGTCTAGCTATCTCCTCAATCCTTTTTACACATAATAAGTACGACCCACCTCAACCCTATCATAATGCAACTCTGCTATGTCATTAAAGGACATAATCCATATTTTTGTTCCCTCATTGTCAATAATATCAAAGCTGAATACCTAGCCCTCATGCCCTTGCCTACTATAATGGTGCATATCCCTCGTTGTTGTTACATGACCTTTTATCATCCATTTGGTTTGTAAACATTCAACCATTTAACAGGGTTGGTTTTTATAGGAGCATCTTGTTGCCTTGGGGATTTATTAATTCCAAAGGTTGAGGCTCGTTTGGATGGGGAGGGTGAGTCGCAACCAACTATTTGTTCTTCTTGATCTCTAAACAAATAGTTAGGTTTTTCAATTTATCTTGCAATTTGTCATTTTTACATCTAGGGACAATATGAAAATTGCCTTGGATTGAAATGAACATTAAATACTTTAAAAGGAAGCCCCCACAAACAAGGAAGTAGGAAACTACAACCACAAGCAAGGAAGAACTATATAATTAACCTTGATTCCCATAGCTTTCTAGACAAATAGTTTGTCAAGCATACAATCAAACCTATTTTCAATTCCCTTGTAAATAAAAGGTCATTGTATTTATTAGGAAAATTCCCATCTACATGTGGGTTCCATCAAAGAGGACGACTTTGTACTAGTCGATTGGACTTTGATCACATCTTACTTTTTTGGTAAGACATTAGTTGGAGGACTAGAGATGGGACAACATCTCCAGCATCTATAAATTGTAGTGCATGTCTTGTTAAGGTTGGATTCACATTTGTAGCCTAGAAGGAAATTAAAATCAGCATAGTGGCAGCAATGAGATATTTATGACTATGACACAACTCTAAAAGTAAACATTGACACATTTGGAAACTAAGACATTTACCCCTCCAACACATAAGTTACTCCAAAATGGCCTATAAATTGAAAGGGAAGCCAAAGACAAAGAGTTCAAATATAAATAAGTTAGAACATATATCATAGCAATTGTTAATTCAAATGAAGTATATTCTCGGTTTGGGTATGTGCAGGATCATCATGGAAAAAAAAAGCCCTTAAGTCAAAAAAAATTTAGAAAAATCAAAGTTAGATAACTTGACGTAAAAATTTGAATAAGTTATCTATATTATTTCAAAATATGTAAGAATAGAATCTATAGAACATTTAATGTAGTTTCTAAACTACTAGGTTTATTTAAAAAAAAAAAAAATCTATTTGGTGAAAATTTAAAATTTCAATGCAATGGTATTTAAATTTCAAGGAAAAATAAAAAGTAGGTGTCTGTCTAACTACCCTAACCACAATAAAATGATAATATTTTTTATAATATTTTAGATATAAGTAGAGGACTCATGTCCCAATGTAATCCATACTTTTTGCAAATTTTTTCCAAGTAAATAATTAATTATGATTTTTTTACCACTTTTAAAAAATATAAAAAATTGTGTGTCTAACCACCTTAACTTGGTCAAAACTTCATGAAATTCATTTTTTCTTTATTTAATTATATAGTATGTGAAGCATAGAATGTGAAAAAAAAATGAATTAAAAAAATGCAATTTTGTTTGAAAGCTATAAATGTTTTTCAATCAGCCTATCATTCAGGACTTTAGTTGTAATTCAAATAGAAAATGAATAATAATTACTTATTAAATTTAAAGTAAAGCATAATTTATATTGGTGGAAACCTGAGAATCTCCTTAAAAACCCTTTTTGTTTCATCAATTTTGGGTAAAAAAAAAGTCATTAGCCACATACCCTACACAAACCCATCATATCACCACTTTTTGGCCCATCATGATCTTGCACATACCCTTATTTATTAAATTAAAAGTAAACAATAATTTATATTGGTGGAAAGCTAAGAATATCCTTTAAAAACCATTTTTGTTTCATCGATTTTGGGTAAAAATAACTCATCATCCACATACCCTACACATACCCATCATATTGCCACTTTTTGGCCCATCATGGTCTTGCACATACTAGTTTGTTTGGTGCACTTGAGCAAGTGTCAATATAATTGGTCGCAACAAAAAACTAAACAAGAAATAGACTTATAGAACTATTGCTTGAGGATTGTTTGCCAGCCTCAGAAGAGCTAGAGGCCACTGACATTGCTATGTCTAGTCTTTTAAAATTTGAGAGCTACAACACTAGTAGCTAACTACAAGGTCTATGACTTCAAAACACAACATGGGCACTCAATTTTTTTACACTGGCATTAACAATATGATAGGAAATGATTAATAATAACAAGGGCTTCAATGTTTCAAATAATACTTAACATACAATTTGATATTCCAAGTTCATTGTTTCAATTTTAAAATCCCTCCTTTTTTTCCATAGAGACACCAAGAATACAAAGGAAAATAAATAATTATGAAAAAGACTTCAATGTTGTATATAATAGTTAATCTGAAGTATATCATTTTAAGTATGTCATGTCAGGATTCAGACAAATAACTATTTTGAGAAAATAATAAACATTAGGAAGAGCACATATGTACATTACTCACATCTACTTTGACATACATACAAATCTACACACAAAATTTTTTTAATATTTTCTCATTTATGGCTTTTGTTCTATGTAAATGGTTGCAATATATTAAAATAGTTTGTGTTGTTCTCTACAACACAATCTAATTGTTGTTCGCTAGCTTTGGCTATATTCCCCTCTTTTCAATGCATAATAAAATAGTTAATATTATATAAGTTATATTGTTATCCAAAACACATTCTTCACTATCATATATATATATTGATTCATTGATGGCTCGCATTCTGTGGTAGAGGCTTTGATTCAATCTGTTACTACAAATATTTTATGTTTTGAGGGTGTTCCATTTGGGTCCCTGTTGCAAGTAATATTTTTGTGGAAATGGTTGTAATGTAATAAAATAGTAAATGTTATGTAATTGATATTGTTTTGTACAAGGCACTATTCATTGTTGTCATCTACACTAGGCTATATTGTGTCATTTCTGATCTCCATTCGGTGTGGCTCGAAAAGGAAGGTGGTGGATTGTGTTTTGATATTTAAATTAAAAGAATTTGTTGCATCAATAGAAAAGGCCAGTGAAATGGCATTAGCCTTAATTGTTGTATGGTTTCTATGTAGTGACAATAGTTATAAGTAGTAGCTACCTTTTCAAGTAGTCAAGAAGATAGAAAATGCCTGCACAATGTTTGAAAGGGCATTTCCCTATGGCTATATTGATTTGTTTCTCAAAGCATCCCACTGAGAAAAAAACTATATTGTTTCAGTTTTTGATAACAAATTGTTGGGTGTCATTCTCTAGGTTTAGCCTATTGTTCAAGATAGCTATTAGCAATGGGGAAAGCATGTGTTAAATAGAAATTCCTAGTTGTTATTTTTTAGCCTTAGAAAAGGAGTTGTCAAAATGATGGACTATATAGTAAGTGTCATAAGGAAGACTTAATAGGAACTTTTGTATAGATGGTTAGAAGCTATTTTATGTTCTTGCAAGCAATGGTGTTTGCAAAAGAAAAATGAAAGTGTCACCTATGGCAATTTTTTCCAACCCTTTTTTAGGACAACAAGCCAGCGGTTTGCATGGGTTTGCCAATGTCAATTTATTTGTGGGCTTCTTTCTATGACCTCCATTTTTTGGCCATGTTTACAATGGAATAAAATTCTTAACATAATCCAGTTTTCTTTTGTGGTCTATTGCTCACTAGCCTGGGTTATTTTTATTGATTGGTTTGCCAAGCACAATTTTTTTCCTTTGTGAAATCAACAATGCATATATATATATATATATATATATATATATATATATATATATATATATATATATATATATATATATATATATATATATATATATATCTGTGTGTGTGTGTGTGTGTGTATGTATGTATGTATATATATATATATTTATGTATGTATGTATGTATGTACATATATATGTATATATATAGATATACTTACATAAATGTATTCACCAGCACCCTATCAAAAATTGAAATAATACAACCTCTTGAGCACCACCTTATCGCAAATAATTCCTTTTGGATAACAACATTAACTCTATAACATCAACTATTTTATTATGCATTACAAATGAAAGTATATAGCCAAAGCTAGAGAACAACAATTAGCATTGGGCTATGGAAAACATTGGTTGGAATTTTCGTCAGCCTTCGTGGTTCTAGGTCTTCAACACCGTGTAGTAGGTGGTGAATTGTATTTTTTTTTTTTTTTAAAGTGTTTGGCATGATGATAGAGGAGGCCAGCAAAATGGCATCAGCATCAATCATTGTATGGTTTTCATGTAGTGTTCATGGTGCAAGTAACATCTATCTTTAAATTCCTTAGAAAAAAAAGTGAATGTCTATGCAATTTTCAATAACACATTATATATATATATACATACATATATATACACATATATATATATAATCACATATATATACATATACATATACCTTTGCCATGTATACATATATATACATAAATATATACATACAGAATATATATACGTATAAGAATATATATAGATGAATACATAAAATTATCACTATTACCTTTTACAACCATCAATGCATGCAAAACACAAGATAACCTCCAACCACCCTTCACAAAAGTGCATATTAGTATGTGGGTTTGTGATAGTTTGTTTTCATTTTTGTAGGCCGTAAGATGGAGGAGAGAAGCGAGAACTTGAGTGTGGCAGGTATGTGTAGGATCATCTGAAAAAAGCAGCCCTTAAGTGGTGATAAAAATCGAGAAAAAAATCAGAGTTAGGAAAATTGACATAAAATTTGAATAAGTTATCTATATTACATTCAAAATATCTAAGAATAGAATCTTTAGAAAATTAAAATGTAGTTTCTTAAGCTACTAGGTTTGTTAAAACAAAAATATATATTTTGGTGAAAATTTGAAATTTCAATGGAGTGGTACTTAAATTTCAAGGGAAAAATAGTAGGTGTTTTCTGACCACTATAACCACTTAACAAGAATGATAATATTTATTTTATAAAGATTTTGGTAGGACTTGTATCAGAATGTGATACATATATGAAATTTTTTTTTTCAAGTAACTATTAATTATGAATTTTTTATTACAAATATAAAAACTCATATGTTTGGCCACCGTAACTTGGTTAAAACTTCATGAATTTTTTTTTTTTAATCCTATATTATGCAAAACATAGAATGTGATAGATGTTTTGAATTCAAAAATGTGATACCATTTGAAAACTATAGATGTTTTTCAATTAGCCTATCAATTAGGACTTTAGTCATAATTCAAATAGAAAATGAATAATAATTATTTATTAAATTTAAAGTAAAGCATAATTTATATTGATGGAAAGCTAAAAATATCCTTTAAAAACCCTTTTTGTTTCATCAATTTTTGGTAAAAAAAATGTTGTCAACCAGATACCCATCATATTGCTACTTTTTGGCCCATTATGATCTTGCACATACCCTATAGTTGAACAAAGTGGGAAGAGGAGCATATTGGAAAAATCATTTTTCAAGTATTTCTAAAATAGTTTATGCTATTTTCGAAAAGGGATTGTTGATTGTTGCTCAAGAGCTTAGTCTAAATTGTTTGATTTATGCTTTATGTGTAGCTTCCATTGGTGGAAGGAAATAATGTTTATTTATTGCATTTCGTGTGTTGAATAACCTCCACCCACATTCGCAGAGGTTGCACAAAGCTTAATCCAGCTTGCACCCTCACAGAAGCTTACACTCATCGCTCACAACTCTCATTTCAGATGTAGCAACATAATGACACCAAACAATTCCTTATTGAAAATTTTTGAGACATTTATTTTGATCCCAGAGGCATTAAATGACAACTATTATTATGACCATCGCTAGTACATGCAAAGCATATAGATATACATATATATAGTAGATGTAACTATGGAGGGAAAGTCTCTATAAAGGTGCAAGTACATGTAGTGGTAATGGTTGTGGTACACACACACAAATATATATATATATATATATATATACATACATATATATATATACATATTTTGATTGAGAGGAACCAACAAAGATTCAGTAAGGAATGAAATCAAAAGTATACTCATTTATCAACAAAGTATATGTTTGTATATATGTAGATTTTTGAATGTATATATGTATATCTATTTATGTAAATCCTGAATAGTGTTAGTAATGTAATTCCTTTGTAGACATGGCTACAAAGTTGAAGGAGTAAACAAAATCCCATACCCAAAAAATTGCAATGTGAAGGCCATGTGAAGACATACTATTTTTTCTCAAAAAAACCTGATTGAAGATTGAAACAATATGGGTTGCCAATAGCATCTTTTTTTTTTGTGTTTCCTATGTTAAATTCACATGTTTTCTATGGGTTTTTTCATCTGGCTTACTCTTGAAACCAATCTTGTTTCATTGTGTTGATTGTTGTTGAAAAGACTATATAGTTTCATGGGTATTGGCAGGTGGGTGATTGTTGGCTATATTGTTTCATTTATGGCTTCCATTTTGTGTGAATGGTTGCAAAATAGTTAATTAGCTATCATTTTGGTGAATCTTGAAATCAATTTTTTTTCTATTTTGTGGGTTTTGGTATGTGGTTGACTGTTAGTAATATTGTTTTGTTTATGGTTTCATTTATATGCACATTAGTTCCTACATCAAGTACAATAAAAAGCAAGACCTATCTTTCATATCACACTTTATATACAATTGGATAAATAGTAGCTATCATTGCAAGTATTGCAGGCACATGCAAATCATACAAAAAACTTATCTTGATACCATCTAGCATTCAAGAGACCAAATATCAACACAACATTTTCCCTCGGTTGACTAGTTGAGAAGGCTACAAATTCAAAGCTTTTGTTGCTTATAATAATTACTTACTTTGGACTACACAATATATTATAGCCAACAAAAGGTTTGAACTCATAGCCTTCTCATTCAGGTAAATGAGGGAAAATTCAATCTAGATGTTTGTTATCTTTACAATTTTGAACAAACCAGTTGCATATCGAGGAAAAAAATATGGTATACACATCTATTTAGATATAGCAGTCTCTACATAAATAACTATTAGCATCTATACATATATATATATACCTATATGTGTGTCCTCTTGATTGACCCTTAAAGTGTTTATTCTAAGATTTGATGGGAAAATATTTCCCTCTCAACACCTTGTTATCCTAATCAAGCACCATATGAAGCATGCCTACAAATTATTTTAATAAGAATTATATATTAAACAAGACATTATTTAAAAAGGGAGACAAAGCATTCAAATTTACTTTTTTGAGAAGATAGTTATTTATTTTGAAATAAATTTGTTAGTTCTTTCATTCTTGAAAAGGAATTCTTATAACAATAGGCTTTCTATTAAACATACAAAAGAACATTGGCTGCCACATACATGTGTTCAACACCTTTTTGAACCTATTAAAGGGACAATTCAAATACTTTTTCCAGGGTTGCACAAATGAAAACGAAACAACCTAGCCAGTGCTAGACAAGGGATAGTGACAATGCCCTATGGAAAACAACATAAGCTACACAAGATTAACTATTTGGCCATGTGGCAACCATCACCACTAAATGGAAGCCACATGTAAATAAATGGAAGGTGTTATCACAACCATAACCAAGGCACAAAAATAATACATCAATGAATGTTAATGTGAGACAACACTTAATTTTAGTTGCCTTCTCTATCAACACAGTGGGGAGCACACGACATATCCCCAAGGCAGCCAACAACCGCCTCCGACACTCTTCCCACAACCACCACAAGGATTAAAATGGGGAGGCCAACATGAATTATGGCCAAAGTTTTTTTAAAGAAAAGGCCATTTGCCACATTTTCCTCGCTTGTTAGGAAGCTCAAAATCTAGAAAGGCTCACAAGGATTCCAACCAAAGTACACACAATAAAACTAACAGATAACAATATAGAGAACATCATTCAACATAGATTGTATAACAATGACCGTTTCATTGCATTGCAACCATAATGACTAAATGGGAACCATAAATCAAAAAATATTGGCTTCAAATTTAAAAATCCATGCAAAAATATAATATTTTAGCACCTCTTCCCACTTGCTTCAAACACCTCTTATTGCTTGGAACTTTCCTGCACAAAAATGGGAAAAATATTATCATAGGCGACACTTTTCTTTTGCATTTCCAACCATCTGCCCATGCAAAAAACACAAAATAACCTCCACACACCTTCGCAAAAGCTACACAAAGCTTAATCCAGCTTGCACCCTCACAGAAGCTTACCCTCATCACTCACAGTTCTCATATCAAGCATAGCAACATTATGACACCAAACAATGCCTTACTAAAAATTTCTCAGGCATTCATTTTTTTCCCCAAGGTGTTAAACAACAGTTGTTATTATGCCCATCACTAATACATGAAAATCATACAACAATTAATGTTAATGCAAACTAGTGTTGAATTTCCACAACCTTTTCTATCCACATGGCGTGAAAAATGCCACCCTACTCCCAAAGAATCCAACAACTACCTCCATGAGCTTTTTCACGGCCATTAGAAGGCTAAAAATCTGGGAGGTTGATGGAGATTCTGACCAAAGTTGTAACCCATCTACCACATTTTTCCTGACTGCCAGAAGTTTGAAAAATGGGGGATTCTAACAAAAATTCTAAGCAAATTTGACACAAACAACCATATATATATATATATATACATACATATATATATACATACATATACATATATATACATATACATATACATACATATACATATACATATACATATATATACATATATGTATGTACATACTATACATACTATACACATACATATGTATACATATATATACATATATACATACAAATATACATATACATATATATCTATACACATAAGCTATATATGGACCACCCTTTTGCACCAAAGGTTTTGCATAGGCTTGTAACTATGATTTTCAACATTCTATGGTAATGGTTGCAATGGAATAAAATAGTTAATGTTATGCAGTTCGTACTATTGATGTCCACCTTAGGCTATATTGTCTTATTTGTGGTTTCCATTTACCGTCTATGGTTGCAATGCAACAAAATAGTCATTGTTTTGGACATTATATATACATATACATATACATATACATTCATATATATACACACATATATATATATATGTAGATATATATATACATATACATATATATAAATATACATATATACATACATATATATATGCATATATGTACACACATATACATATATATATATATATGTATATATATGTATATTAATGTTTTACAAGTTACATTGTTTTAGGGTATATTGTTACCTTTTTGATAAGGTTGTGTTCAAAAGAAACTATATAGTTTGTTCACACCAATATTGTTTGATTTATGGTTGGGCTTTTGCAAGGATGTTTTTTGTATGGGTTTGCCACTATTGATAACAATATTGTTTTTAAAATATAGAGTAACAAACCAATGGAGGAATATAACCCAAGCCACCCAACAACAATCAACAAAATCTACACCATCTTTAAAACTTTATTATGTTACAAACACAAGAAAAATATGGAATTCGTTAAATAAAAGGAGCCCACAAAAAATCACAACACCAGCAAAATTTGCATAACATTAACAATTTTATTTTGTTCCAAACATAGCCACAAAATGCAAGCCACATAGAGAAACCCACAAAGATTCACAACAACATAGCAAACCAAAAATATACCCCTTTCTCAATAAAACCTTATGGAAATATGAAACAATATAGTGTTCCCAACAACACCTCAAAAATTAATAGTAGCAAACTAATCCAAAAATAGTGTCCTTGTTGAACAAAAGCATATTATAATTTGAAACAATACATATATATACATACATATACATACATACATATATATATATATATATATACATACACACACACATATATATAAACACACATATATATACACACACACACATATATATTCATATATAAATATAGATATACATATATAGGCATATATATAAACATATATATGTACATATATAGTACCTATGAGCATGGAGGGAAAGCTTCTTTGGAGGTGTAAATCCAATCATTGGTTGTGGAATTTCTACAAAACTAGTTGTAGGCTATTTTGTGTTTTTTTACACAAAAGTGGAAGAGGTATAGCTAATGGCAGCAGGGCAGTGGTGAGGGAAGAGGTGCAAACTAAGAAAAAAATTCCTCAAGTATCTTTAAAATAGTATATGTTATTTTCCAAAGGGTATTTTTCATTGTTGCAAAGCACAAAAAACTGCACAACAACAAGCTAAGCCAAAAAAAACAACCCAAGCTAGCAATAAACAATTGACAAAAAATATTGTGCCTTCACAAGAATTACAAGACTTTGATATTTCATATGTGCATATCTGTGTGTTTTTGACATTTCATGCAAACAATATTCACATGTTTGAGGTCCACCTATGGATATATATGGTTGTTGTCTACACATAGCTTTTGATACATATATGTGTATATAGATATTTCTTTCTAAGCATATATATAGAATGTTTTATTCCTGTGCAACTAAATTTTAAGACATATACATTGATGTGGAATTTTTTTGCAAAGTTCTAAATATATTTATTCCATGTGTTGGACGTATATGTATGAATCTTTTGCTTATAGATATATGAATGGAAAAAAGTATGTGTCTATTTTGTAGTGTTTTATTCCTCTTTACTCCATTGTGGATATTTGTATATGTCAAATTACGTAAACACCATCTATATAATTTTTTTCTCTACTTATTATTTTCATAACACAAGGTGGACAACAACCCTTGTCTTGTTATTGCTCATTTTTGTCAGCCTATGTATACATATGTATGTTTGTGAAATTAGAGACACACATTATTCATCCCTATGTGCAGAAATGTATCTATCTAAAATCAAATGTGGACAATATTCATATCTATTGTTTAATATGCTTGTTCTTTTCATAGGTCAATGACGGTTTCTATTTGATCTATGGTTCCTATCCAGTGGAGACGGTGCATAAAACTTACAATTTCATTCCATTCCAAACATATCCAAAAAATGGTAGCCATAAACAAAAACTCGTAAAGATTCATAGAAACAAACTGAAGTTAAAATATACTCATTTCTCAACATGGCCCTATCAAAATATTGAAACAATATAGCCTTCTCAACAATGCATTCTCAAAAACTAAAACTGAAAAATCCATCCAAACAATATACTCCTTTTTGAGAACAAACCTATCAAAAATGTGAACAATATAGCCTTTTTAACAACACCTTTTTGGAAATGAAACAATATAGCCTAAGACAGAGAACAATAAAATGGACAGTAACAAACCACTGCAAAAATATAACCCAAACTACCATAGTTTTTTCCCAAGAGCACCTTAACAAGAATTCAAAAATTTATCAACAACACCTTGTCAACAATGTAACAATATATCCCAGTATATACAACAAAAACTGACAAAAACTACACAAGGTAAATAACTTTATCTCGTTCTAAAAATGGCCACAAAATGGAACCCATAAAGAGAAACCCAAAAAGATTCATAGTAACCAACCCAAGTAAAAATAAAATCATTTCTAAAAAAAAGCTTATTAGAAATAGAAACAATATAGCCTTCTCAACAACACGCTCTCAAAAATTAATAGTGACAAACCCATCAAAAAATATACTCATTTCTGAATAAAACCTTATAAAAAATTGAAACAATACAACCTTTTCAACAATACCTTCTCCAAAATGAAACAATATAGCTTAAGCAATAGAACTATAATCAACAATGCCCAATGCAAGCTAACACACAAAAAAAATGATAGTTAGGAACCCATGCAAAACCATAGACACTAAACATAGACCTTAAACCAAACAATACTCATTTTCACAAACAATATTATCTTTTCTCAATAGCCCCAACCCATGCAGAATGATAGCCATAGAATGCATCCATAAATGAAACAATATTTGTTTTAAAAAATAATATTATCTTCTATGAACAACACCTTATCAAAAATTGAAACAATATATCCTTTTTAACATAACCTTATAAAAAATGACACAACATAGGCTGAGCTAGATAGTAACAATCGACAAAAACTATAAAAGGTTAACAATTTAATCTAGTTGCCATTATATCCACTAAATGTAAGTCATAAAGAGAGACCCATGAAAAATTGAAATATATATAAATATATGTATATATGTACACATATATACGTATATATATACACATATATATTAATATTAAAATATACCCAATATAGCCTAAGGTAGAGAACAATAATCAATAATACCTAATGTAACCAAACATAGAATCAACAACACTAATTATTTTATTTTGTTCCAACCATAACCAGAAAACCAAAGCCATAAATCAAACAACATTGGTTTCAACTGTGACCCAAATGGAGAAAGCCACAACATAGCTGGAGTTATACAATAACAATCGACAAAAACTGCATAACCTCAACAATTTTATTTGGTTGCAAACACACCCACAAAACGCAAACATCGAAGAGAAACCTGTAAAAATTTGACCCATATAACATGTCCATAAATGAAACATATATTTTTTTAACAAATAATTTTTTCTTCTATGAATAGCACCTTATTGAAAATTGAAACAATATAGCCTTTTGAACATAACCTTATTGAAAATGAGACAATATAGGCTAAGCTAGACAATAACAATCAACAAAAACTGCACAAGGTCAACATTTTTTCCCATTGCCAACATATCCACTAAATGCAAGCCATCAAGAGAGACCCATGGAAAATTAATATATATATGTACACACACACACACACATATATATGTACACATATATACTTATATGTACACATATATACATATATATACACATATATACGTATATATACACATATATATTGATATTAAAATATAACCAATATAGCCTAAGCTAGAGAATACTAATCAATAATACCTACTGTAACCAAACATAGAATCAACAACATTAATTATTTTATTTTGTTCAAAACATAACCAGAAAATGAAAGCCATAAATCAAACAACATTGGTTTCAACAACCACCTAGATGCAAAAAGCCACAATATAGCTTGAGCTATACAATAATAATCGAGAAAAACTCCATAACCTCAACAATTTTAATCTTACACATATATATTGATTTTAAAATATACCCAATATAGCCTAAGATAGAGAACAATAATCAGTAATACCTAATGTAACCAAACATAGAATCAACAACATTAATTATTTTATTTTGTTCCAACCATAACCAAAAAATGAAAGCCATAAATCAAACAAAATTGGTTTCAACAGCCACCCAGATGCAGAAAGCCACAATATAGCCCAAGCTATACAATAAAAATCAACAAAAACTCCATAACCTAAACAATTTTATTATATTTCAAACATGCCAACAAAACACAAACATTAAATAGAAACCCATCAAAAATTGACAATAACAAACCACCATACAAAAAAAACTCCTTTCTCAACACAACCTCCTCAAAAATTGAAACAATACATCCTTTTTCATCAACAACTTGTCCAAAATGAAACAATATAGCTTAAGCAACAGAATTATGATCGATAATTCCCAATGGAAGGTAACACAAAGTGTATAGGATTGACTATTTTATTCCATTGCAACCATAACCACAAACCAGAAGCCATAAATCAACTAATTTTGGTTTAAAGAGTGACCTAGATGAAGAAACCCACAAAACACAAAAAATGATAGATAGGAACCCATGCAAAACCATAAACACAAAATTTGAACCTTAAACACAACAATACTCATTTTCACAAGCAATATAATCTTTTCTCAATAGTCCCTTATCAAAATTAGAAGCAATCAATAGTACCCTATCGTAGAAAAAACAATATTGCCTACCAAAAATGGTGAGCCACAAATGAAACAATATGGCAAATGATTTTTTTGATATGCACCTCTTCCCACTTGTTTCAAAAAAACCTCTTTTTGCCAGCTTTCTCCAGGCTGCCTTGTTTCTCCAAGCCTACAAACCTATGCAGATAACGGAAACCACAAACAAAAATCCACAAAAAATCACAATATCAAATCCATGCAAAACCATACACACAAAATGCAAACCATAAATTAGATAAGATATTTGAAAAAATAAATAGTACCTTATGGAAAATCAAGCAATATAGCCTAGCACAAACCGCGAACCACAAATCAAACAATATCGCTAAGGGTTTCTTCGACATGCACCTCTTCCCACTTGCTTCAAAAACACCTCTTCTTACCAACTTTCCTACGCAAAAATGGAAAAAATATTATCACAAGTGACACTTTTCTTTATCATTTCCAACCATTCACCCATGCAAAAAATACAAAATAACCTCCACCCACCTTTGCAGAAGCTGCACAAAGCTTAATCTAGCTTGCACCCTCACAAAAGCTTACCCTCGTCACTCACGGCTCTCATATCAGGTATAGCAACAAAACAACACCAAACAATGCCTTATTGAAAATTTCCTAGACATTCATTTTGTTCCTCGAGGCGTTAAATGACAGCTATTATTACGGCCATCACCAGTACACACAAAGCATACAACAATTAATGTTGATGTGAACTAGCATTTAATTTTTGCAGCCTTCTCTATCCACGCACCACAAAAAAATGCCACCCTATTCCCAAAGTAGCCAAAAACTGCCTCTACCATCATTTTCACGACAATCAAAAGGCTAAAAATTTGGGAGTTTGATGAAAATTTTGACCAAAGTTATAACCCATCCACCACCTTTTTCCTGTCCACTAGAAGTTTGAAAAAGGGGGAGGCTAACAAAAATTCCGCGCAAAGTTGACTCAAATAGCCTATCGGCCAATAAAAGAGTCAATACTAATAAATTTTTTTAAATTAAATCACTAAAAAAGTGATGAATATATTTTGAATTTAGAAATACTAAAAACTAATTAAATGTAAATAAATTAGTTTTTTGTTTGTATATTTTTAGAAAAAAATTAAAATTATTTGACTATAATATTCATAAAATTGGAACTATAATTTAGTTGTTATAAAATACTTTAAAAATGAGATTTTATGAGATACCAATCTTTATATAATAAATCTATTTTTCATAGTTATAATTTAATAAACTTTAGTATTTTTTTAAACAAGAAAATCAATTTTATATTTTGGTGTTCATGCCTTGCTTTTAATGAATATAAAAAATAATTAAACTATTAAAAAATTATAGTTTTGAAAAATATATTTATATAGATGTACTAAGGGTTTTTATATATCTAAAAATATATTATTAACACAAATCTACGAATTGTGAAAATATTTTTAAAATGTTTTTTTAATAATAAAATAGCTCCAAAGTGATGTCACATATATAATTCGTACACTTTTGAGTTAGAAAAAATTGTGACTCATATCTAATTTAGCTATAATGAATCTACTAGATCATATGTTTTATCAAAATTGAATTTGAATTAGAAATACTTAAATTCACTAATGTAGAAAAATTAATTCTAAGTGTGACACACCTTTGAATGTTCACTAATTTAAATTTAAAAAAAAAGGTCTCAACCAAGACAAATGAAAATATTCTCCATCATATTATAATCTAATTGATCAATAAACTAACAGTCGCATGCATAGGCATGCAACAATCAGCCGATAGGGGTCCACTGCAAATGGCTATTCAATGGGAAGCCAAGAAGAAACTTGTTTTTGTAATGGAATGTGAAGTACAAATATTCAAAAATATTTGCAATTTTTTGAATGAGTGAAATAAAGGAAACCATGTTAATAATTCAATATGGAATAATACGAGGTTAGTTTATAGTAGGAGGTGTTCAAAAATCAATTTATATATTTATATGGATAATTAGATGGATAGATCAATTAGAGCAAAGCTATGTGTGCAAAATTATTTTATATCGCTACATTTAATTGGTGCATTGTACAACATTTTAAACCCCATGTTATAGTTTATTTATTTATTGTTATCTGACAAGCAATACATGGGAGATTAAGAACCATTTTCATGAAATGGGAAATTGATTTTTTGCATTTCCACATCAATTATTTTTAGTTGCAAATTGATTATGGAAATGTATAATAAAACCATAGGTTGTCTTGATTATTTCCAATGTATCAATTAATTTGAAATCTCGAGCAATTAATTATGCGTAATTTTAATTGCAATAATTCATTTATAATGATTTAATTAATAATATTAGAAGAATGATTTTTTAATAAAATTTCTCTTAATAAATTACATTTGGTAAATTAAATACAATTTAAATTTTCAAATAATTAGTTAGTTAATAATAATAATTTCTCTCCAAAATTTAAGGTATGATATAATTTTATATGTATTTTAGTTTAATAGTTGCTAGAACTAGATGCACATCTATATTTGATATTTTTCTCTAGGTTAGTCAAACATGGATACTAATATATGGAAAAATAGAAGTTTTGGATAAAATAATAATTATAAAAAGCATGGAACATTAAATAATTCTCTTTTTTTTAAAATTTATTAGTGATCCCCTTAATTACTACAATTGAATAAAAAATTTAATTAATAATATTGAATGAAAAAATATTCTTTAAAAAAATTTGTCCATAAATTTAGGTATGGCATATTTGTTGCAATGCTTGTGTGGTACTGGATGATTTATTACTTTCATGTTATTTGTTGTGATTATTTTTTATTTGAATATTAGTTATGATTGTCATGACCAATTATTTTTTCCAAAAACAAAAAAAAAACTTTAATATATAAATACTTTTTATAAATAGTATTTACTACATAATTTTGTAAATAAAAGCATTATTATCCATGCGGTTTATGGGTTAGTAGTAGTATTATAAAATTTTCACAAGTAAAAAGGACTCAAAATTAGTTCATTACAAAGAAATTAAATGTAAAAAAAAAAGGATTTTAAATGATTTATTCTAGTAAAAAGATGTTCTATAATCAGTGTATGAACAAAATTAGGACTTAGTTAAACCAAAATAATAAATGGATGATCAAATAGAGTAATAGAACTTAGACAAGAAATGTGTGCATAGTCCAATTGAAGACTCACTTACACCATCTTTGATGGAAAACAAATAAACAAGCCTCACAAGAAGAAGAATATGATGACATGACACATATTTTGCATTTTTAGAATAATTGAATTAAAAGGTATGCCTTGTTCTATGGGGAAAAAATAATTTAGTTGACTTCAAAAAAGATATTCTACTCAACCCATTGGAATCAAAGAGGAAGAATTAAAAGTAACTAAGTATATGTGAAAAATCATTAAAGACAATGTGAAACTAAAAATAATTAATGGTAGTTATAGTTGGTAACTTACCGAATCTATTTATTGATATGGTAGCATTATATAGTTGGGAGTGATGAACATTTTTTTGGAGCACCCATTCTGAAGTAAACATAAACGTACAACATGGAATTGAAATAATCACCATGTGGAAAATCCAATGCATTCACACCAAAGCACTCATGGCCTATAGGGTATGCAGTCACAAGTGTTATAAAATCCATGGAAAATAGTGTAACTTATAATTTCTTGGTGAATGCCATGAATTTTAAAGTCAAGATAAATGTCATGAATTTTCTAACACTTGCCTACATACCTTGTAGGCCAAAATCACTACTTTTGTTTCTTCATCTCCACCATTTTAAATGAAATATGTGTAATGCAAATATCTATCTGATGAACAACATATCTAATGAGTACAATTATGTAGATTTCCACTGATCTAATTAGGATCTAGACTAATTGCATTTGAATGCTAAATGTTTACAAATCATGTAATCTAGATTACATAAACAAAATTAACACATTAACATGTGAATTAAGCGGAAATACAATTCATGCATACATTACTGAATTTATGCATTAAAAACTGAAGGTGAAAAGAATGAAATTGAGAAGGAAGAAGAGAGAGAGACAAAGTGTGAATGATCTGATAACGGAGTTCACCACAAATGTGACTAAATCTCTAGGTCTGCTCCAATAGAGTGAGACCGATCCAATTAATCTCCAAAAATAGAATTACAATTGCACCAAGAGCACTTTGGCAGCATGACAATACTCTGACTTAGAAAAAGGATCAAAATAATCTCCTCAGAAAAATATCCCCATTCCTTTGATTCAAAACTTCACCACCTAGACTTGAAAATTATGCTTAACTCCTAAGAGCATACCTTCCCCCTTTTATACACAAAATATTCCCAAATTGGTAAAAAACCAATTGATTTAGGAATTTCAACTTAATCCCCCTTACATAGTAAATATTTTGGAAAAATCCCCTTATCAAAACAAATCCCCTAAAAAAAATAATTAAATGGTTTCTTTGCCCTGTCACATATTACATTCGGGCTTTTCCTGTTTCCATAAGTTACAACTAATCCTTTTAAAAGGATTATTGTTTTACAACTTGTAGGGAATTTATTAAATTAAGGAGTATTTCATTTCCAAATTTCCACAAAACCATCCAATGCCACTTGTATTTTAAAACCATACAATATACAATGTTGGTTTGAAATTCTCATTTAAAATAGGGGATGAGTTTGGTTACGGGCTATTTACATCCCTTAAAAATAGGGATCAATTTGTTTTCCCTAAAAAAAAGGTAGCCTAAAAAATAGCATGATTTTTTTTTTAAATAATGGTGATCCCCTTTTATAGGGAGGGCCACATTTTTTTCTTAAGGAAGTGATTTAATTATTAAAATGGAGGGCATGACTGTTATTAATTTATTTATTTTTTATATATATTTTTTAAATAAAGCCATGTCCAACAAATTGCCGCCACGTGTAACTTCGGGAAGCCACCATGTGTCACCTCATGATTCATCCATGTCAGCATGATGACATCATGATGACATCATCATTGTACCTTCAAGTCAACCTAGTCAACCACGAGCTTTGACCTTCCATATCTTGCACATATGAGCTCCGATATGCACAGAACGAACACCATCGAAAAGCTCTTGCTGAGCTCTTTGCATTGATATCAATTTTGACCACTTTTGGTGACATCAAATTTTGACCTTTTTTTCTTGCCTTGGGCCCTAAGTTGACCAATTGTTGAGTGAACTTTGACCGGAAATAACTTGGGCTCCATAGCTTTGTTTCACTACATTTAAGTTGCTCTAGAATCAGGACATCTAGCTCTATTTGATGGTGCTGAAATTTGGAGTATTGGATATTCTTCAATTTTTGGTGAAAATATCACCCAGATCATCCACCTACAAAAGCAACATGCTCATGAGAAAATAAGAGTTTCATGTTTATGAATTACATAGCATCTCATTCACTACACTTAGTTGTCTATTTGGAAAGCTAGATTCTTGGTAGAATTACATTCCATTGCAAAAACAACAAGAGAAATAATTAATAATATTTACAATTGGTTCACCAAATCTATTTATTGGTAATAGGAAAGTTTTGTGCTTACATGTGATGTTGGTGACCAATGTTCAACAAGAGTGAGTAGAATTGGATCAACTTGTTGGACTAGGAAACAATTTGAAATAGACAATTTTTAATACACTAACTTCCTTGTACATGTCTATTGTATTTGTGCAACATTATAGAGGAAAACATATAGATATAGAATGAAATAAGTTAGCATTATTTTTTATAAATAGAAAGAAATAAAATAGGATATTTTGAATACATGGGATGCTCACAAACAATTGTGTATAAATAATCTACTAAAGAAGTTGAAAAGATAGCTATGGAAACAATGGCAAATACATTAGATAGAATAGAATATGTTTTTTGGTGGACAAGTGTATGTGAGAATTTGCGTCCATGTATATAAGCAGCAACAAATGTACGATGATAGAATCCAAAAGCACTAAATTCACACTCATTGTCCTCCCTACCATATTGGAATCATGAAGCCACATGGGCTCTAGCCAAACCCTTGAGCAAGGAAAGCAGGTAAAGTCCATGGAAAATCTCAAGGACTCTTATCATATATCACACAATAAGAAAAATAGAGAAATTCTAAAACAAATATTGGAAAAATACTTAACAATCACAAGTAAGTTGAAATAGACAATTTACAATACACTAATTTCCTTGAATGTATATTGTATCTGTGCAACATTATAAAGGGAAAAATATACGTTTAGAATAAAATAGGTTAGCATTATTTGTTGTAAATAGAAAAAAGATAAAATAGAAGATTTTGAATACATGGGATACTAGTAAACAATTGTGTATAAGTAATATATTGAGGAAGTTGAAAAGAGAGCAATGGAAACAATGACAAATACAATGGATAGAATAGAGTATGTTTTTGGGTGACAAGTGTATGTGATATTTTGTGTGTCCATGTATATAAGTAGCAAAAAATATATCACAATAGAATCCAAAAGCACTAAACCCATGCTTGTTGTCCTCCCTACCATATTGGCATCATGAAGCCTCATGGGCTCTAGCCAAAGCCCCTAGCAAGAAAGCTAGGTAAGGTCCATGGAAAATTTCAAGGACTCTTATCACATATCACACAATAACAAAAATAGAGAAATTTTTAAAAAACTATTGGAAAAAAACTTAAGAATCACAAGTAAGAGATGGTTGGAAACCAACATTAAACAAAATGATACAAGACAAAAAATGTCAACAGATTGTTATGGAAAACTGGGAGAAATGAATAGTGTGATACATATTGAAACAAGCAAGTTGTGTAACAGTTAGCTTCACAATTGAAGATTCGAGCTACATTATTCTGTAGTAAATACTATAGGAAAAAAGAGGAATTATAAAAGATCTATTAGTAAAACAACTAAGAAATCAATATATACAATTTGAATTTAAAAATAATAAATAATATTTACAATTCCTTGACTAGATCTATTTATTGAAAATGGGAAAGCAATGTACTTACATATATTGTTGTTGGTGTCGAACAAGGGTGAGCAGCGTTGGATCAAGTTGTTGGAGCATGAAAGAATTTGGAATAGAGAATTTATAGCACACTAATTTTCTTGAATGTCTATTGTATATGTACAACATTATAAAGTAAATAATATAGATATAGAGTAAAAGAGGTTACCATTATCTATTATAAATAGATAGAGATAAAATGGAACATTTTGAATACATGACATGTTGGCGAAGATTTGTGTGTAAGAAATCTATCAGGCAAGTTGAAAAGAGAGTGGAGGAGACAATGACATGCAATGGGTAGAATAGAGTTTATTTTTAGAAAAGAAGTACATGTCAAAAAATTGTGTGCATGTGTATAAGCAACAACAAATAGATGATGATGGTAGGCAGAAGCAATAAACCTGTGTTTGGTCCCCTCTTTAAAACTGTTGTGCTCCAAAATCTGTGAATTTTATAGATATATACATACATACATATATATATACACACATATGTATACATGTTTATATATATATATATATATATATAGTGGTGCTAGTTTGATAGCAGACTATTAGAAAAATCATCAGCTTTAGCTCCATGCTTGGTTTGATAGGGGGGCATTCTAAAAATTGATAGCTTTGACTCCATTCTATAGTAGATTGAAGGGTTTGAAAACTGTTGATCTCCACAATCTGTAAGTCATTTTACATGAGTGTTTTGCATAAATGATTTATTTATTATTTATGTTAAAAATGTTGTTGTCCAGAAACTGTAAGTCATTTTACATGGGTGTTTGGTGTTATGATTTTGTATGGATGGAGAAATAATAGTTAAATCTTCTTTCTTTTGTCAAAAAAATATGGTTAGGGTTAGTAAGGGAAAGTATACTATGAAATGTGGCAAAAAATATATTTATTAGGTTCCATTCTCGAAAGAGCCATTGTGGTGTTGGTTTGATAGCATATTATTGTAAAAATTGTGCCTCCATCTCTGTTTCAAGTTCCCCATAACAAACTGTTCCTCATGATACTCTTTTCCCCAGTTCCCCATAGTAGACTCTTCATTATTGTAGATTGCTTAAGAATCATAGGTAAATGACAGATCATCAGAAACCCAGAGTAAATATATTCATACAAGAGTTGCAATGTATGTAAGAGTTGAGTTGTCAATTGAACATTTGAACTACATTCTTTGGAAATAAACCCACACTAAATAGAACTTTTAAAGGGAATAGGTGGCAATAATCTATGCAAAATGGGTATAACACCACAAAGTTAAATGGGAATTTGAGCTACATCACTTGGCAGTAAATATTATAGAAATATAGAGGATACTTGCCTAGGTTTTTTTATGACGATATGGAGCTTACCTCTTGAACAAAGTATGTTGTTAAATGTGCCTCATTGGTTGATAAGAGTTGCAAAAAAATTATGAATTTATAATTGACAATTGAACTATTACATAGATTGGTTGTATTTTATCAATATGGTTCATGATATTCTTTTTGCCTCATCTATTCAAAGGCCCCTACAATAAATTATTCTATTTTTCTTGTAAGAACGATTATTTTCAATTTTATAAATTCTAAATTTTTTTCCATGGTTATTTTTTTTGGATGGAACATGTTATATGTATTGTATCAATATGTTTGATCATACTATTTTTTTCTCATCTATTTCAAGTTCACAATAACAAAATCTTCTTCATGATATTCTTTTTTTTAGTTGCCCATAGAAAATTGTTAATTATCATAGTTTCCCTCTTCAATGCTCCATATTTTAAAATTGATTTATAATCATCTATTATGTTTTTGTGGTTCATAAGTATTCTCCTAATAGTTCTTTTAGAATTTTCCTATTTGTTTATAGTGTTTAGTGCCAAATAGTGTAGATTGAATTTAGAATTGAGAAGCCAACTCTCAGATAGATTGTTCATCTTATATAAATCAAGAAAATAGACAAGAGTCACAAGTAAATGATAAATGATACGAAAACATACACAGACCAAAGAAATTGAAAGAAAGCCAAAGGTTTCTATCCATTTGAGATTTGCGTGTGATTGTTAAATGTTATTCCAATACGTCTTACAAATGTTACTTGGGCTACTTGCCTTGTAAGAATCTATTCCATCATACAACAATGATAGGATGCATTAACCCTGGTGTGAGAAAAAACTTACCATGCTCTTTCCACACATGGAGGAAACCAGCTCAACCACTACCAACCCTTCTTTCCAATTTCACATTTTTTCTATAATATTTAATATCAAACAAGTGTTATTCCAACACCTCTTATACAATTAATATATTTTTCTTCAATATATATATATGCATATGTATCTGTCTATGTTTCCAACAATTCATTTTCACATATAGTTCACATGGTCTGTATAATATGTATGTATGTGTGTATATATTTATATATAAATAAATATATATATATACACATATACATGCACCGTTGATGGTGTTTAACAAGGAAAAGCTATATTGGATCAAGTTGTTGGACCATGGAAGAATTTCAAATAGACAGTTTATAATAGACTAATTTTGTTGAACAACCATTGTATCTATGCAGTATTATAAATGAAACAATATAGATATACAATAAAAGAGGTTAGCACTATCTGTTCTAAATATGAAGAGATAAAATGGAAGATTTTGAGTACATGCCATGTTGGTAAAGAATGTTTGATAAGGGATATATTCGAGAACTTGAAAAGAGATCCATCTAGAAAGAATATGAAAAGAATATGAAATGCAATCGATAGAATATAGTATGTTTTTTGTAGGCAAGCAGATCGAAGAATTTGTGTGTCCATGTATATAACTTGCAAGAAATATGTGGTGTTGGAAAGAAAAATCTCTAAATGTACAAGAGGTCTCCTCTCAACCATATTCACATCATGAAGCCTAGTGGGATCTAGCCAAACCCCCAAGCAAGAATGACACACTTATTGTAAATATTATTCGTAAAAAGAGAAATAGTATTGAATTTCCTAAAACATAGAGATACACACACACACACATATATCCATGTATATAGACCAAGACCATTGTGGCTCATTTCACAATGTAACAACAATCTATATATACATGTGTATGTCTAAAATTCACTCATCTATTTCAAGCTTCTTGGAGAAAACTACTAATCCCTGCTTATGACAGCCACAGAGCTTCCTACTTGCATATGCTGCCAGTGGTGCAATTGGGTCCGTCGATACACAGAAGCAAAAGGAAAGTGTTTTACCATGTGGGTAATTTTGATTACACAATTCAATAATTACATAGACTACTTATCTTGTATCAATATGTTTCATGTGGGTTTCAATCATCCCCATACCAAAACTAGTCATTATCATAGTTTTCCTATTCTATTCTTGATATTTTAAAGTTCTATTCAATGTGGGTTTTGAAACATCTCTCATTTTCCTTTTATTGTTAAGTGTTTTCCTAATAGGTCAGTGAAATGCATGTATAGATTTGAGTTTGCAGCATATTCCTGCTTACCAGAAATTCTATCACTGTGTAGAAAAGGTGCAACAATGAATTCTATGTAACAGTTGGCTTGTCAATTCAAAATTGAAGCTACATTATTTGCCACTAAATATTGTAGAAAAAATAGGGAAAATGTAAAACAACTATTAGGGAAAACACTTAAGGGTCACAAGCAGTGTTGGAGATGTCTCGGGCTGTAGTGACGTGACCGGTGTTTTTTTTCTATGGCACTGTGAAGCTTTCTAATTATGTCAGTTGGCACTAGTGGAGTTAGTGTACTAGATAGACAGAGGTTGAACAGTAAGTGTTATCTCACATGAGGGTTAATGCATTATGCCATTGTTGTACAATGGGATCAAACAAAGTAAATGAAGACAAACAAAGTAAATGGAATATTGCATGTCGTAGTGTGGGTAAGTGTACTTTGATTAATTTTCATTGTCGAAATAACCATTATGGTGTTGGTTACATATATGTACATGTATATATATATATATGTATGCATACATACATACATATATATACATATATATACACATATATGCACACACACACACACACACATATATATATGTAATGCTCCTCCATGCTGTGTATTGTTGTTGATAATACCTAAGTTTGTGTCTTGTTTATTTGCTTCATTTAGATAGAAAACATCAAAATGAACAAGCCATGGAGATAATTTAGTAGAATTCTTTCATGATGGATGAAAAAATTAAATAAATAATGTAAAAGTAATTGTTTGATTTTAATAAATTAAACTTTATGATTTAAAAGAAATATTGAAATAAATTCTTTTATAATTAACGTTATAATAAAATAAAATTTTGAGGTAAGAAAATAGAATATTAAGGTGATTTTTAAATGAAAAAGTATTTGGAAATTAAACATTAAAAATATTTATTAACAAATTATAGTTGAAATAAATTCAAATGGTAAAATATGAAATAAAATATTGAATTGGTAAGCTGCAATTATTAAACAGCTACAAAGAGAAACAAATTGAAATGGCAATAATTAATTCAGTTTTATTCTAATTTTTGGCATGGCAGCACCCAATGCATGCAGCTACAAAATTTAATTAATTGGCTTAATATAAGAAAATAAAGTAGAGAATCTTCTTAATTTACAGATTTTCGAAAATAATGGCCTTTAATGGGTTTTTCTTGGAGAGGTATCAGTGAGTTTTTTGTTTTTTTTTTCTTTCTTTGGCTCTTCCACGAATATTTTTTTGGGAAATTTTGGTGTTATTTTTGGAAATATTGAGGAAGCTCAGAATGGCTTAGGATTGAGAAGTCTCAGAGGGATCAGGAGTAGGGAATTTGGAGGAGCTATGTCTCATATCTGCGTCGTTAAGCAAATACACCAGGTTCTAAAATAATCTCCTCATCTTAATACTGTGATAGAAAAGTTTAACACTATTGTGCTAGATGGAAGAAATTATGTGTATGTATTAAACTTTGTTTATCTTCATAAGCATCATGTTGTTTTTCATTGTATTTCTTTCCCCAGAATTGACTGATAAATTATCTCATAGTTTTGTCTCCAAACGTTGCTTTTGCACCTATTTTTGCATGTTTCTTGAATGCTCGGTCCTTCCCTAAGCAATTGTAGTCCTTAAGTACTGAACTCATTCCATTCAACATAGGTTGTTGCCCATAATCTGATTATATTTCCTTCCTTAGTAACCTGATGAATGTATTACAGAGTGTCACCTTCTCTTTACAATAGGTATTTGCAGTATTGGCATAGGTTGATATCGGCCTTAGAGAGTGTTGTGAATAGGGGACTCTTGGAAACAATAAGGAAATAAATTGAGGTTGTCACTCAACAATAATTGTAATCACTGCATCAAGCTCCCCTCTTCTTAAGGCCCGACTCAGGGGAGATACCCTGTTTGTTTTGTTATTGAGATAGGCTTCATCCTTTTATTTCCACCCAGCTTGCAATCATCATGCACTGTCTTCAAAAATGGAAGTATCTTTTGTCACCAGCATGTCCTTCTTTACCCTTTTGACTCTTTCATTTGAGTAGTTCCCTCTACCTTATCAGAATCATCCTTATCCAGACTGGCTGGGGAATTAATCATCTGCACCTCTCGGTTAGCGTGTTTTGAAAACCTGAATCTAAGGAAATTCTTTTATATTAATGTCGCTACTAAATCTTGAAGCAGGCGTGAAGTTGGACCAAGCCATGGTATGGGACATTTTAAATAATCCTTGCAATAAGAATCCTTTCAGTCTCACTATGTTGTATTACTTGATGGCAGCTACATGTATTGGATTTGCATGCCTTAAGGCAACCGAGATGGTATCAAATTTTGTTCCCACCTGAAACATGAGCTCTTTAGATTCAGGGTTATCCTTCTCGCTTTGGTACAAAATCACCTTTGAGGATGGCGCGATAGATCCATGTTCAAATCCTATGTCATGCACCACAGCCAATCTTGAAATGGTTTTACCTCCTCATCTTCATCATCAGATTTTTCTTTCAAAATAAAGGATATATACATAAATTTTTATTGATGTGTTTCATTTGCCTTATGTGATTTGCATTTGACTTTGGTTATCTTTTGGGTTAAACTTCATGTTGCTATCATAGCATGCCATAGGGTTGGCATTTTGTCCTTAATGTTTGGTATCCACCCATTCTTTTAGTGATAGCTTTCTAAATGCCCTTCTCTTATTCATCATTGGCTGATTTTATTCTCTTTGTTGAAGCCACAAGGGGGTTTGATGTAGATCACGTTAAATGCCTTTGTCTTATTGAAATCTCTCTTTATCCTTCTAGTAAATTATGTGTTGAAGCTGAGTGGCATCCACCTTTCTTATACTTCCTTGCCCTAGGTTCGATGGCCAAATAACATAATTTTTGTGTTGTCGCTTCCCTTTAGTATGTCTTCAATATGCCTTAGAAACCCAAAAGCATCTATTTAGTTCCCTCTCATCTCCAGGCGATTACATGTAGTTCATGTAAGTGATTTCCCTTCCACCGTTTACTTTCAGGTTCATACAACTGTTAGTTCACCATTAGTAAGTTTGAGTCTCTGTATTAATCCAACCCTTCTTCTACACCTTGTGCACATGGGACATTTGTCTTGGGATCTATACACATTTATTTGGGCATGGGTTTTTGCCTAGCATCTGTATGGGTCTTGTGTAAGCCAAGCCTAGATAGAAATGGTGATTAGTTCCTTCATTCATACTTTATGTTATTTAGTCAGTTGTGCTTTGATTTGGTTCAAAATAATGCAACGGCGAAGTATTGTATCTTATAGTTTCATAGATTATAGAGCTTCAGTTGATAGTTATATATATATATATATATAAATACCTAAATGAAAATGTATATATGTAACATCTTGGATTAATATTTAACATCATGAATATTCTAAAATGTTTATATCTTATATTTAGATAGGTATTCCTATAAAGGGAAAATGGTGTTAGAAAATGATTAAAATTAGTGAGAATAATCTCTACAAATTTAGGTAAATGATTTAATTACTCCTATCTAAATAATAATGAGTTGGTTTAACGTGAATTTAGACTTTCCTTTAACAAATTTAAATACGGCTTGTTTTGGGAATTTGGTATTTTATCTTAGCTGTGATCTCTCCTTGTGGATTTGTAATGGTAAAGTTATGTTGATTATTTTGTATGGGGGTACTTGTCATTATTGTTCTTGTGGGACTATTTGTGTAATGATTATTTTCTTCCAGAGGCTAGGTAGATTGTCTTGCAGGTGAAATTCTTGATAATCTTGAGATAATTGTTTGTGATAGTACAAGTTTATGTTGTTCATCAGCCTTGCATGGTATGATTCTTATGTGATTGGAATCCTTTGGGTAATTGTGAGAAAGAGGGTAATGCCTCGCTATGTTTTTTTGCCATGTTGTAATGTTATTGAGCTCTTGAGGAATGTACAAGTGGCTATGTTCCTAATTTGATTGGTTTCTCAGTTGTCACTATGGGAGTGGCTCTCAGTGGGTGTTCGACACACAAAGGGATGATAGGGTAACTGTATAAGAGTTTAATCAAGTGATAATCTAATTAACTAATTAGGGGGATTTGGGTAGTTAAAACACTAGTCAAGATAAGATAATGCCTCGCTCATGGCTCAAGTACTTGTATAGGCTTGAGATGAGTAGAGAAGGCCTAGAATGGGAAGACCAACTACTTAGTCCAATTGGAAGGTAAGTTGGTCCCGCATAGATTGTATGGGGGTCCAACAGTCGGTAGAGGAAACCAGGATAACCCAAGATGGGGTCTGGTAGTCTAGGAAGGTTATGCCAGGGTAACCCATAGCATATTGTGCGATGACACTCTCTCCTATGACAACTTTCTACTCCCTTGGTTCTTACATCCCCTTAGTTGACTATGTGCCTCTCGAAGTGTTTGGTCTGTTACTGTGGTTGATCCATTATTTGTCATCATTTTCGTGTTGACCTTATGTTTTCTTACATCTTGGGTCCATTTTTGACATAGTATCATTGATTTTTGTACTACTTGTACTTGTATGTCATGTTAGTCTTGTGCATGTTTTAGTCCATTGTCTATTAGTGATGCTGGGAACCTTTACTATCTCCTAGCATGGGGGGTGGGCCTTCGGGTTCAACATGGTTGGGAGGAACGTGTTTTGATCTCCATTGTGTTCCCTCATCTTGTGCATGTTGTGATGATGTCTCTTGATCTGTGGACTTCAACATTGTACTGGCCCTTTGGATTTGTTATATTTCTATTTGTATTGTACAACATTGATGTATCATGTTCCATATTTGATGTTCACACCTCACTGGAAATTGGGGAGATAACCTTATTTAGAATGTAAATGTATTCATGTATCTATGGAAGAACACTATTATGTATTGGAATAGAGTTAGTGGGCATTGTATTTGTAATTAAATGATTTGAACCAATTTAATTCCATGTAAATATGTTATGGTTCTACTTTAATGATGATTCAAATAAATGGAATATTTTAATGCAATATTTGTAATGATGTAAGTACACTATTATTGTAATGTTTCTTTAAGGTTTCATGTTATTTTTTTTAGACAGGTGAAAAGTATTGTTGTCACGGACCCTAAAGGACCTAGACTAGAAATCTTAATATTAATACTTATTGCATACAAGTGAATGTTGCACCTTTGAAAAATAAAATTGTTCCGCTTGTAGTTGTTAGTGTGCATCCTCTAAAGTACGTGGCAGGGAGTTACACATGGTATCAGACCTAAAGTTCAAACACTAGGTGCTCTGGGTTTATATATATGAGCCTAATAAGTCGTATTAGTTGCATAGATTTTGAAGTTTAAGTTTTTCCTTGTTGACCTCGTCTAATACCCTGAACTTGTCCTTGCTAGTGTTTGTGTAGGATAATGCCTAGAGGACATGGTCAAGGTCAAGGCCATGGTAGAGGACGCGGTAGTGGCCATGGGGCCAACCATCAAAACTCCTGTTGATGGTGTTTTTATGCACTTCTCAACACAGGCAGTGCATAGGTGCACTACCTCTCTTGAAAGACAATACTCCACAATTGGATTGCAGAACACTATCCCAAGGTCTTTCGAATGTCAGGTCATGACAGTGCTTAGATACCTCAGTAGTTTGATGTGATTTGCTGGAATCACAAGGCAGTCTTAAAGAAAATACAAAGTATGGACATAAAGCATGAAGTTAAATCTTGAAATGGAGTTCTTGGGATAAAGGCAACTATGTGTTGGCTGTAGGTTCAAACAGCAATCTTGAACTCCATCCAATTGTTAGATTTGACTTTACAATGTGCAATGAACCTTGGTATTGTTCACCTACTAAAAAAAAATGAAAAAGAGTGAAGGGATGAAAAAGTTCCTAAGTCTGAAGCTTGCAATGAATAGTGACGATGGAGTTCCTGCAATGCAAAATTCCTTAAAACAATGTCCCACTTAACCAGGGATTTCACAGTATCATGGAAATTGTGCTATCTTCTAAGGGCTGCAGATATTTCATCCTTTATCCACCACATACATGCATGAATTAAAGATAAATGTTTGGGGCAGCTTCAAATCAAGTCCAGGCTAACTTTGCACTGCTATCTACCATCAGCAAACAGAAAAAAGTATGGACTAAGGGATCATCAACAAAGCAGAAATTTTCACAATCACCCAACAACATTCCTAAAATGTATCCAAATGAAGTAAACAGCTAACTAAACAGCAATAG
This sequence comes from Sequoia sempervirens, assembly GCA_007258455.2. NCBI lineage: Eukaryota > Viridiplantae > Streptophyta > Pinopsida > Cupressales > Cupressaceae > Sequoia > Sequoia sempervirens. Next base: position 947,797,821 of record VDFB02281492.1, read on the forward strand.
GATCTAAGCTAAACATCTAATATTGGAGAATGAATCATGTCACATGGGAGAAACCAAGAAAATACAACAAGTCAATGATATTTCTTATAAATTTCAGTAGCATGCCTTTACAACAACTCAACTCTCACTTTTGCAAATGAGGGGAGTGCTCTATTTATAGTTTTCCAAAAGTTGAATGAATGGCCAAGATTCATTACAAAATAGGGTTTCACCTACCCCCAAATAGATTTACAATTTAAAAAATATTTTTTGTCTCTTCCCTGTTTCATCATCTAGTGGATGACACTATTTTTCATTCATCCTGTAGCTAATTGTTGTATTCTTGGCTATAGCTACTCTTCAGGGAGGTCTTCTTCTTTGGCTGGGCTATCCTCTTGCTCCTCAGAAGTTGCGTGCTCTATATACTTGAGGATGACTGCTTGGAGCTTGTCCATCTCGAGGATCTCGCATCTCAATGCCTGGTAGCTCCATTAATTAGCATTCTCTTCCAGCCGCTTCCAATCCTCGTCATACTTTGAGCCTTGGTCTTTGAATAGCTCTGAGCGATCGAAGGCATGGGCAGCAAAACTTAGAAATTTTGTGGTGATTTCTTAGGCTGTCCTGTCCTTCATCTTCTCTTGGAAGTATGACTTCACTTTCTTGGCTTCCATTTGTACCATAGGCATATCATAGCCTGTCATTAGGTTGAGATACTCAGTGCATTCTGCCCGTATTTCCTTGATCAACTTGATATCTAGATCCACCCTGCTCCGGATTTGCCCCATCCTCTCCTCCCGATTGATGAGGTCTCTGTGCCACACATCCACCAACCAATGATCCTCCATCTTCAGTTCTAGCTTTTCTTCCCACGTGTTCTCTCTCATCTGAAGAATGGCTTCAATTTTTGGGAAGGTGGAGTCGTAGATGGCGAGAAAATTGGTGCAGAGCTTCTTCGTGCTTTCTAGGGATTGGATCAGGTCTAAGAACTTGTTGGCTATCTGCACAGCCACATCGATTCCCATGTTTCTGACGCTTACGACCTAGCAGAACCAATCCTCAGTGGTCTTCTCCAAGTTCTTCCTTCTCTTCATTTTGTCAATCTGTTCCTTGGAGAGCAACTGCGGTGCGACTGTGGAGGTGGTCGGCAGGTCATCTACTGAAGACCATTGCTGAATGTAGTCGGTTAGGGCAGCAACTTGCACGTTGAGCTCGTCCTTGGTGACCTTGTCTTGCTTGATTAGGTGCACCACTATGGCCACCAATTCTTCCAGATGTTCAACCTTTTGTTCCCTAGTTGTTGTCCATAGGTCAATGGTGGAGATATTGTAGCTAACGCCCTCCTGGCCAACTATAGGCGTGGCAACTTCCACTACTCGGGAGTTAGAAGCATCCATCATTATCTTGAAACAGACCGTAGGCTTCTTCTCCTTCTTTGTTGTGGTCAGGGATCGAGCCAAGATGGCTTCCAATCTTGCCCTCGGCTCTTTCAGAATAGGAGTAGTCTTTTCAAGCTATTTCTCCAACCAATCAGGCATGGCAGATTTGTCCTTGGGTGTGTCATGGCTGCCCTCACCCTTTTCAGTTAGAGGCAAGGCTTCTGCCCCCTTTTCCTTTTGGGGCCCTTCCTTCTCCTTGGTAGCTTCCTCCTCCTCTTCGTCGGAGTCATGATAAAACACGAGGCGTTCGACGGGCAGCCTGGTGGACAATTGTTGGGTGGGGCTATCTTCCTTCACTGCCTCCTCTTCTTTCTTCTCTTCCCCAGCCTCGGCCTTGGGGCTCTTGACAGCATGGGTTTCGGCCTCAATGATATCTTTTATCTGCTGCTCTTCTGGCGGCTTCCCTTCTTCATTATGTGGTGACCTTTCCGCTTCTTCCCCAATGCTCTTAAGTTGCTGCACTGACTCCTCCTCCATGTCCTCATCAAATGTTTGGATAACTTCCTTGGCACCCGAGCCATCCTCTTCATCCCCACTCTTAGAAGAGTCTGTCTCTTCTTCCTCATAAGCCACCTTGTCGATAGTCCTGTGTTCGTACTCGGGGTGCTCATAATAATCATCGGCCTCCTCCTCTATGGGCTTCAAGGTTTCCCTTTCCTACTCCAACTCCTCCGAGATTTGCATAGTGGCTTCCATGGCTGGCGGCCCAATTGGCGGTTGTGAAGGCTAAGCTGTTGGGAGGGCTTGGGCAAGGGCTGCTTGGAGTGCAGGGTCCATTAGGATCTCTGAGAGCTCAGGGGGGAGACTCTGTAGGTGCCACGTAATAGCCTCAGGGACAGTGGAAAGGGGAACAGGTGATGCTATTGTTGCCAGAGGCAGGGAGGTAATGGGTGACATGGCAGCAGAACAGGAGGGGATAGTGGTCATGCCAGAAGAGGAGTCAATGTCAATTATTGACCTGGCCGGGGGCGAAGAGGCAAGATGGATAGAAATTTCCACCGCTTGCAAAGATGAAGCGATCGCAGCCTGAGAGGCAGATGGTGCACCAGTCGGGGGAGGGAGAAGCAAGGGAGGCTGCACTTCTGTTGTAGTCGCTGTCTATTTGAGCCTCTTGGGAGATGAGCCTCCTGTATCCTTCTTCGCTTGCTCCTTGGGGTCCGCAGACTGCGTCGTCTCTGTTTCTTTTCTCTTTTGAGACCTGGTGACGGGGGGAGACTTGGAAGTCTCACCAGCTGAGGTGGTGGCGGCAACTTCCTCCGTGGCACTTGGCTCACTCTTGAGTGCCTCATATGTTAGGACCACTCCTTGTTGCTTCAGTTGCGCCAATCGCCCATCAACCCACTCCTTAGTGTGAGTTATGATCAGCTGGGTGATTATGTCTAGGTCGTCGACCTCTTACTCGTCCCAGTCTCTTGATGGTATAGGCAGGTTGGCAACTACTGGGTACCTTGGATGCATAAGGGTGGACTCATCTTCTTCGAGTTGGTCCGGTACCTAGAACAGTTGCACTCTCCTTAGGAACTGTACGGTCATGCGCATGTAGTGCCTCATGCATACCTCCTTGTTGTCTTTGCAATCTGCCCAAAAGTCTTCAATATGGTATTTGTGGGCATATGCCGGCCCCAATGCCTTCCTGACATGGCCATTCAAGTCCATCTGTGGGTGAGCCGTGTACCATTCAAAATTGTATTCCTTGAGTTCCTTCTCAGAATTGTTGGCACATTGAGAAGTCTGTAGTCAGTACAGGCCCTGGCTGAGGGTCATGGGATAGGGGATCCCTGCTACGTCCTTGTTGCTGAAGACTGTCTGGATGTGTTGGAGCTACCAGGAAAGCTCCAGGAGGATGATCCTGTCATTCAGGTACCACGGCAACCTGTTTCGCCGTTCTGTGAATCTCTGAGCCCAGATGTGGGTGAACTTGGGGAACTGGATGTATAGGAATGCATACTCTTTTAGGAGTGCCTTGGCACTATGGGAGACCCTCCTCTTGAAGTCTCTGGCGATAAATCTGATGATGTGGCCAATGAAGGCATCATTGACCCGGCAGTACTCCTTTTTGAAGTTGCAGTATTGGAGTTGAGGGTATTTGTCAAAAGGCTTGAGCCCTCGCCTGTGACGCTAATCTAGTGCCACAAATAGTCCACTGTATTTTCTTTGACCCGCCAAGGAGTACACTAGGTAGGAGGTCATATAGAATTTAGAGCTTTTCTTGACATTTACAAACTGCTCGTTGAAGCAGTTGCTGATGATGCCTCCCCAGTTGAATGAGGTCTTGGTGTTAACGTCCTCACTCCCTCACAGGATCTGCTCAATATAATATGCCATCCACTCTTGGAAATAGGTAGCTGCCGGGAGACCCATGACCCTGCTCAGCATAGTTACGAGGTCGTGGTAGTCTTCGTGGAAGTCGCTACTGAACAGCTCTTGGAGAACCTTCGCAACACTGCCCCATTTCTCCTTAAGCTAGTAGAGGTTGATTGATTTCTTGCACCCTAACGGACTGGCATCCCATGCCGCTTGGCACTGTTCCAAAGTGGGGACCTCCATATGTGGGAACGTGGGGATGTGGAATATTTTCGTGATTCCTTCTAGCAACATGTCGGCGAGGATGTTCCCCTCCTTGTCCACAATTGTTCTCGTCTCAGCTTGGTAGGCTTCTCGGCAAGCCATTACTAGTTTGGGTGCCACCAGAGAGGGAGGGAAGCCGGCAGCCTTGGCTATTCCACTCTGTCGTATTAGTCTTGTGTTCTTCGTTGTAGGGTTGACCTTGACCCTTTGGGTGAACTCATCTATGTCCACCTTACCAATGTTTGTATCTGAGATCTTTTTCCAATCCGTTGAGACCTTTGACTAGAGCGGCTCACCCTGAAACTGAAACTTCATCTGATATTTATCTTCTTTTCCCCGAGCGGCCCTTCCGGATTTCTTGCCCCTATCCTTTTCGGTGGAGGCCCCTGAAGTTCCTGCAGCCGATTCCATATATTCTGCAAGCAAGGGAAAAGTCAGCACAATAAAACATTAAAGCGTTCACATTAGTCCATATTCCAACGATAACACCTAAATAATCATTCAAACATATCATAAATTTTATCCTTAGATGGTATCGATCTTCATTACAAGGCGTTTGGACAACCCGGGCCCGAAGGGCCGGACTTCCCTGGCAGGAATGCTGCCAGGAAGGGAAAATGCAACGCAAAGCCCCTGGAGATCCTTCTTGGCCAAATTTTAATGTTTTAGAGGCTCATGATGGAGAACAGCATGATTTAGGAAGTGGGTCGAAGTCAAATAGTGGTTTTGAGCTTGTTTGGGTGGATTTAGGTAGTACCAGGGGTTCCAGGCCGAAAAGCCGGCATGAGAAGGCATATGGAGACGGCTGACAGACAATGGAAACCCAGTGGCAGAAGTCCGGAGTGCGGGGCCCAAATGGTGAAAAGGTGGTCGAGGAAGGTTTGCCATTCAAGTGCGACAGCTTTCGGCAAGGCGGGGTCCAGCAGTCGGGAAGATGCGGCACGCTGGGCACCGCGAAATTTTCATTAAGTTTAAGCCGGTGGCAGCAGAGGGGACTCCGGGGCCCGACGGCCAGGAGGACACAAGGTGATGGCCGCTGGACGATCCTCAGCTAATTTGAAAAGTAGCGGCAATAAGATACCCGGGGCCCAGACGGCGGGGCGCCCAAGTGATTCAGCCGTTGAGATCGGCGGAACAGTCACAGAGTTCTAAGGACGGAACTCCGGACGGCTAGGCCTAAAAGCCCCGGGTCAGTGGGGATTTCGCCAAAGTGAGACAGAAAAAGGAGGCCCGGACCCCAAGGTCTGGGAGGACGGGGCAAAAACTTTGTCGTCAGGGTTTGGCAACGGCGAAGGTAATACCAAGGCTTGGCGGCTGGAGCGACGCGAGGTGACGGCCGCCACAGGATTCTGCATTGATTGTTACAGCAACGACAAGGACAGGCCCGGGACCCGGATAGAGGGAAGCCGGAAGGGGTTTTCCGTTGAAAGATTTGCAAGGTATTTAGCGGCGACGACGAGGTGCGCCCCGGGGTTCAAAGGGCGGGCGGCCGCCGGTTGTCGGCCGTCGACTACGGCGGAACTGCCACAGAGTTCCATAGACGAAACTCCGGAAGGCCAGGCCCGGAGGGTAGGACCACCATCGGAAGGTTTGGTGCTTGAGATCTGACGGCGAAGGCGGGTTCCGGGCCCGAGAAGGGCACTTTCCCTGCACGAAGAACTGCCACGGTAGGGAGAAGTCCCGAAATGGCGTAGAGGGCAATTGTGACAGTTTGATCGATTTCCAAAACGTGGGTTATGGGCGCAATTTGATTTTCTCCCGCTTCTTTCATTTTAACCCTTTATTTACTTCATTTAAATTCTCCAAAATGGTGAGAAAACACGAGAGGGCAAACGAGGATGGCCTACCTCAAAAACGCTAAGCGAGGAGGCACAAAATCTACCCAAGATCGTCGGAGTGATGTTGATGTCGAGAATCATGATGCAAACGAAGGTGGTGGGCTCCAGATGATTACTGCTCGAACTCGTTGCAATTCAGATTGTAAAAATGACATTGGCGGGCCGGGCATTATATACCCCAACCGCCATTAATGCCTGCATTAACTGCTGGTATGGACGTGCCAAAAGTTGGTGAGATTTCAAATTGAGGCGGTGGCGGTGGAGGCGACTCTGGGACCCGGTAGCCGGAAAGACGTAGAGTGATGACTACCGCAAGAGTTTCAATAACATTTCACGGCTACGGCGAAGATAGGCCTGGGACCCGGATGGTAAGAGGCCGGCAAGGATTCGCCGCTGAAAGGTTTTCTTCATCGCTTGGGTGACGGCGGCGGTGAGCAGCTCGGGGCCAGAGGGGCGGACAACCACCGGAGGCTCGCTGTTGAAAACGGCGAGCCAGGGACGGAAGTCCAAAAATGGATTTCCAGGGTCTAGGGCCCGAAGCGGTAGGCGTTGCCCCAAAAATTTATAACGGGATTCACGTGGAGGGCAATGAGGCAGACCCCGAAGGGCGGGAGGCCGGCCAGCAGACGCCACAGGGGACAGCATAGGCAGAGGAGAAGCCTGAACAGAGAACTCCGGACGCCCGGGCCCAAAGGGGCCCAGGGCCGTCTCAGGGCCAAAATGCCAAAGGGAATCCTTGAGGCCCTGAAAGGTAAAAGAAAACCCAAAAGTGGAGGCATGATCGATTTATGATGAAGCATTGGAACAACATCGACCATGCAAAAGATCAAAAAAGAGGGGCACGCAAAACGAGGCAACCCCAAAAAACTTGACAAGGCGAAAAGAAAAGAGGGTCCCTGTTCCGAACGGGGCATGTGTGCTAAGGGCACAACAAATGCTGACTCCACTAGAGAACGCTCCGGAGCGTTCTAGGGATAAATATTCATTCAGGACCCAGACTCTCTGGTTTTGCAGACCAAGAGCGGCTGCCAAAGATGAATCCACGAGAACGAGATCCTTAATTGGGTTAGCTTACAGGGCATCTCGAAAGCGTGTGTGAAGTGAGTTCATTCCTTTCCCAGGGATAGTAACCAGGGTTATCACTTCAACTGAGTGAGCTACATAAGTTGCCTAACACCAAAAGTAACCTAAACATTGCCCCGCTGCCAGTCAGGCGTCCATAGCCCCGGTGGAGTTGTCGCTACAATCTCATGGATATTGCTCTACTACCGGCCGGGCTTCCATAGCCTCAGTAGAGTTAACTGAACACCCATACGGTCATTCATTTCCTTTTTTCAGAGTTTCATTTTTTTCTTTCTCTCTTTTGCTTTAATATTTCATTTTCTCTTTTGCCATTTAGTTCGACCAGGTAAGCATTGAAGCCTACAATGGGTTTGAGACTGCAGTAGTCACTGGAGTAGACTTAAGATTTTTCACTCACTAGGGTGTCATAACAACCATAGTACGGTCCTTCAAAATTTATTGTTGTATAATTTGTGCGAGATCTGAGATGTGGTAAGAAGATCCAGTTAAGGGTCAATTTTCTGAGCAGAGTTCAAACAAGGAAATCATTCACAGACAGCTTTCAAAGACCGATAGTCTAGAGTGAATGTTTAGCCAAAGAACATAAAGAACAGACAGCAAAGTGAACTGCTTGTTAGGCAAACACAGCCACCGTAAAGGAGCGGGAAACCTCTTTTGAAACAAAATTGTCGGGAGGGAGAAAGCAAAAAGTGATGCGAACAAAACGCAAATGAGCAAGGAAGCAACTACTCTAACTTATGTACAGGTATTTGCAACAAAGAGCTCAAAGGAGCTCAAGCTTGGAAGTAATACTTCAGGTGCTGCCCTTTGACTGGCAACGGGACGTTCTCACCGGTTGGGGTCTTGAGATGGAAGGCATTATCTCCCAAAATCTCAGCTATTTGAAAGGGGCCAAGCCAAAACCTGTCGAATTTGTTGTGTCCCCCTTTCTTCTCATGGGCCTTGTCCCAATATAAGACCAAATCTGCAATTCTAAAGGCCTTGATTTCAGCTCGACGGTCGAACCATCTCTTCACTACGCCCTGATGTTTGGTGAAATTCTCTATTGCGTGGTTTCAGACTTCCTCTAAATGTAAAAACTCAGCTAATCGAGCCTCCCTATGATCTCCTCCCTCATAAAAATCGTTGATGAACTGAAGAGTAGGAATCTTCAGGTGGATGGGAAATATAGGCTCAAGGCCATAAACAAGGTGGAACAGAGAATCACCAAGGGCAGCCTTGTGGTGGGTGCGATCAGCCCAAAGGGAAAAATGGAGCTGGGTATGCCAGTCCTTGGGATTCTGATCTAGCAGCTTCTTGATCACAGTAATCAAATTCTTATTCGTGGATTCGGCAAGGCCATTGCCCTGAGGGTAGTAATTGGATGAGAATTTGAGGGAAATCCCATAATCAAATGCCCAGCTAGCAAATTTTAATGAAGCAAATGTAGGTCCATTATCACATACTAAAGCATACGGACAACCAAAGTGATTTAAAATGAAACTTTCCAAGAAATCAGTAACTATTTTAGTCGTACATTACTTACATACTATTGCTTCCGTTCATCTAGTACACTAATTAGTAGCGGTAAGAATGTACCTGTGTCCTGCAGATGATGGAGGGCTTACTGGACTGATGAAGTCAAGACCCCATTGTGCAAAAGGCCTTACCTCTAGCACGAACTGCAGTGGGATAGCAGCATTCCTCTCCCTGGTGGCAGTGGTCTGGCACGTATGACATGAACGAACATGGCAATGGGCATCCTTGAAGACAGTTGGTCAATAATACCCCACTCTCAATATTTGATGTGCTGTAGAAGAACCCGAATCGTAGCCTGTGCCAAATTTATTATGAAATTCTTTCAAGACGCGTTCTGCTTCCTCCTTTCCAAGGCATCTTAGATAAACGCCCTCATGGTTCTTCTTGTATAGAATGGAACCTTGCAACATATAACCATTGCTTTTCAATCTCAGGGCCCTCTTTTGGACTCCTTGCAGGTGCGGTGGACACTTATGATTTAGCAGATAATAAACGACATCTTGGTACCATTCTCTCAGAGAGAAATCTTCAAGCTGGTACTGTTGTACCGTGAGTTCAGGCCCAGCCTCTGCTGCTGTTTCGGCCATGGTGCGGGTGAGTGCCTGTCCTCTTACTAGTTTCATCGGTTGGATCTCCATATCATACTCTTGTAGCAGGGTGACCCACTTAGCCCTTCGTTCACCCAATTCATTTTGCATGAGTAGTGTCTTGACTGCTGGGTCGAAGATGATGGTGAATACTTTGTTGCGTAGAATGTAATGTCTAAATTTCTTCACTCCCCTGATGAGAGCATATACCTATTTTTCTATGTTTTGGTAATGCAATTCAGCATCTTTGAGAGGAGTACTCATGAAGTTGATTGGATGCTTATTTCCTTCGTTGTCTTTCTGGGTCAACATGCTAGCACAAGAGTGCTCTGAAGCAAATGAGTAAATGTAAAATGGCTTCAGATAAGCCGAGCTAACCAACATAGGTGCCTCTGTAATGGCCCGTTTGATTTCTTCAAAGGATTGTTTGGTATCTAGCGTCCACTCAACTTTTGCATCCTGTTTGAGCATGGCATTGAGAGGTTTGACAATTTCCACGAATCCTGTGATGAATTTCTAGACAAAATTGATCTTTCCGAAGAAATATTTTAATTCATTTTTGCTGTCCGAGGGCTGAATTTTGAGCAAGGATTCGATGCGCTTAGGATCAATGGAGATTCCCTGTTCTAAGATGATGTGCCCAAGCAATCTGCCTTCAGTCACTCCAAAAATGCACTTCTTGGGGTTGAGAGAAACCCCAAATTCTTTGCATCTTTGAAACACCTTACATAAGTTAGAGACGTGATCGCCTCGCTTCTTAGAAAATACAGTCAAATCATCCATGTAGATGATTATGCACTTGCCAATTAGGTCCTTGAAGGCGATATCCATGGCACGTTGGAAGATGGCACCCACGTTGATGAGCCCAAATGGCATTCTTCGGTATGCAAACGTCCCCACTTAGTGGTGAACGCCATCTTGTGATGATCCTCATATTGCACCATTACCTAGTTATACCCAGAGCATCCGTCGAGGAAGGATATCATCTGGGAGCCATTGACAATTTGCAGCACCTCATCCAGTGAAGGCACTGGATAGTTGTCTTTCTCCAAGGCGTGGTTTAGATTGCGGAAATCCATGCACAACCTAATCTCTCCATTCTTTTTTCTGACCGAGACCAAATTGGCCACCCATGTGGAGTGCCTGACAGGAAAAATGATTCTTGCTGAAAGTAGCTTTTGTACTTCCTTGTAAACAATAGGTTCCAGCAAGGCATTGATAAGGCGCTGCCGCTGGTGGAATGGCCTCACTTCGGTCTTCAAGGGGATAGTGTGTGTAATGACAAAAGTGTCATAAGTTTTCAAATCTTCGTAAATCCATGCCACCACATCATGGTATCTTTACAATGCATCCGTGATTCCCTTCTTTTGCTCGGGCATTCACACTTTGCTGATAAAAACATTCTTGATCTCCTCCGACTGTTTCAAGGTTGTGTGCGTTACACTGGTTACTGATGGGCTCCTTTTTTATTTGCTGATTCTAATCTCTGATCTGATCCAAATCAAATACGCGTTCCAGCTGGACCATGCCCCTGGGGATTGTATTGGTCTTGAGATTAATAACCCCTTCTAAGTCCAGTTTGACCTCTTGTGGATCAGCTTCGTCAATTATTTGAGCTGCAAAGATGTCGAAACTTGTGATGAACTAGAGGATATGTTTATCATCATTGAAGACCTGCAGGTGAGTAACGTTATCTAGGACCAATGGCGTGGATGTTAGCTCAATAGTGAATTTCTTGAGCCCAGAAAAAGAGAGGGGCTGCAATGTACTAGCTGCTTGAGCCAAGGCATCAGCTGTGCGATTCTGAGCACGAGAGATCAATTGTATGTTAAACACATCTAGGCCCTCTAAGAGATCCCAGACCCTGTGCCTGTAATTCGTGAGCCTTCGATCATGGTAGGAGTATAACTTCCTGACTTGCCTGACTATGAGTGTAGAATCCCCAAAGACTTGCAGCGCTTTGACATTTTTCTTTAAGGCTATAAGAAGGCCAAGAACTAAAGCCTCACACTCCGCTACGTTATTAGTGCAATAAAACTATAATCAGTGGGCAATAAGAAATGTCTTACCCGTTGGACTGATGAGTTCAATCCCCACTCCAGCTCCTTGCCTTGACTTCGATCCATCAAATCAGAGTGTCCAACACTCGGAGGATTCCTTGTCTTCAGGTCTGATTGAACTTTCATTCTGTTTTGGCTGGACGGCGGGCCCTGTGATCTTAGGGGGGCTTTCTGGTTCGGGGCAATGATCAACAAGTGCTTCTGCTGGTGTCTCCTTGGGTGTTTCTGTCTAGGGAGCAGCTGCTTTCTTAACATGCTCCAATGCTGCTTGGCACAAGTAACAATCAAATTCAGAGTGGGCAGCGTTGTAGACTCTGCACCAATTTGGCAATAATAGGTCCTAGAAATTCATTCGAGCTCCTAAGCTGAGTTGGTCTTTCGTGCATTTTTCCATGAACTCCTGGAAGCCATCGAGTAGTCCCTAGTTGTCATACTTATCTGGCTCATCATCAGCTTCTGCCAAGACTTCTGCATCTAGGGGCATTCGAGTGGAATCTGCCAAGGGACTGCACAACACCAGCAATACTTCATCTGCACGTTCTTCTTGAAGCCCGATCTCGTTTTGATAGGCAAAAGAGTGATAATTCCTCAAATCGGTCTCAGTGAACAACACCTCGCTGAGATTATTATATTCCGTGATCATATACTTCATACGGGGTTCATGGTCGATATGGATCTGATTTGGCAGCCCCTTCCATGGCAGCGACATGTGAGAAAGGTCTGTGGCGGTATATCCATTCAGCGCCATAGTGAACTCCCTTCCCAAAATAATGTCGTAAGCATCAGGAATGTCTACCACTTGGATATCAATGACCTGTTGTATCCGTGGGTCTATAACAATTTGCATCGGGATACGATTTATTTCACCCACTATGTTAATCTTTATTTTGTCCAATTGGGTAACCTTTCTCTTCGACGGTGTGGGAGTGATACCGAGAGCCTTGCATACTGCCAAGGGCATGACGTTGGCAGACGCTCCTGAATGAAGCAAGCAGTTGTGCAAGTTCTTTCCAAAGATTCTAATGGTGGTTAGGAAAGGGGGAGTTTCCGGTCTCCCTTGGAGGATACCCACAGGTGTGTCCATTTGAGCTACCTGACCCTTGTTCCTATCACTGGTCATATCCCTGGTTTGCTTATATTGTTGATCCTTAGAAAACTACTGGTGGCCCTTTCTGGCTCTTTCTCGATTTATCTACTTGCTGATTGATTTACGGAGGCATCGTTCCTTCTTCCAGTATTGTCCCGTATCTCAAGTTCTTTCCTAGGCTCTTCAAAAGTTACCCTCTTAGCTGGGGTTTCTTGTGTTGTACTAGAAGACGGAGTCCCAATGAGAACCCTAAAGAAGGCATGCCTCATGGCAGGAACTTTGATTAATTTGAAGGCTAACAAACTGATCTTTACCTTCTTAAACTCTTCTGCTACATACTCGCCCATCTGCTTGATTTCGGAGCTAAAAGCCTGGCCTATAGCAGAACTAGGGGTTTGGACCTTGGTTTGCCCAGGCAGATTTTGAGGTTGGCCTTGAGGCTGATTTTGCGACTGGGTTTGAGATTTGTTCTTGTTGAGGTATTGGGCTGGTATATGAGGAATTCCAGGGTTGTTACTGGCATCAGGATCAGGTGGGGTAGCAAAATTGTTTGGTGGGGTAGAAGTTGTGAAGGGTCCACCCGCTTGCCTATTTCTGAGGAAGTAAGGACTCGACCACTGATGGAACATGTGGACCTCATCCACGAATGGTTCTTCCTCATCTACCAAACCATTATCTACTGAATCAAAAATTTGAGCCAAGGTTTGTTCATTACTTACCTCCTGCGCTTCTTCATTCTCAACAGAAGTAGGCTCGGCTTCGGGCTCGTTGCGATCACCTCACAGAAACGGTGCCTGATTGACTACCAGACATGAGGAGTCATATGGCTCGGACGGGATGATGTCCCTGCAGCTGGCATTGTCGACCGCGTTTTGTACCTCTACCTGGAAGATTTGAGTAGTTGTCTGGAACTCAGGACAATCTAGCTCAGAATGCCTACTAGTTTTGTGAAGTTGACACCACCTGGACAAGGCCGCTTCAGCCAGATACACGCCGCTAGACATTTTTGTCATTGCTTTTCGGTTGATCGAATGGCGTGGGGACTCCTCTGTTATTAGGCCTGGTGTTCCATGTACGATTCTGCATTTGAGAGGGTCTTATTTCCACATTTTGATTGGCGTTCTGCCCCCTCTCATAATTTTGCATAGAGGAGGTGCCCACTTCATGATTATCCCTGTCGTCCCTATTATCTCGGCTATCTCGATTGAGATTGGCCTGAAAATTGCGCTGGGTGGCTTGCAACTGGTTGTTCTGATTCTTTAGATATGTCATCTCCGTGGACATCTTTTTGATCATCTCAGTCAACTCCTCTAGCTTGTCTTTCTCAATCACGCCTCCAGGCGACGGGGCTAGATTTTGGAGAAAAGTGGGCGGGGCCGCCGGCTGATTTTGATAGGCTGGAGGGAACTGAGGTCCTAATAGGTACAACGGTGCATGAGGTTGTTGGGAATACACCTGTTGTTGCGGAGCAATCTGAGAATAGTTATACTGCTGCTGGGGCTACAAATAGGAAGGCACAGGAGGCGTGTAGTTCAATGGCTGCCCCGGATGCGGCACCATAGGAAATTGAGGCACCTAGTTCATCAGAGGGGTTTGGTGAGCGAACGCCTGATTGAGCCCTTGAATCTGCATTGGGTGGGCTACCGGCCCCAAGGAGGGCAGCGGACCGGAGATGTTTTGCCCCAAGTCCGCACTAGCAACAACGGCTTCCGCATAGGCGGCCAGTAGGGTAGCGGGCGGTGGCCTCATCCTCTTCACCAAGGCCGACGTGAGATTGTCCAGGGCCATGTAGTAGACGGGGAGAGCTGCCACATCATTATGAATGTATGGATCCTGAAGCCTCATGTGAGCCCGATGGAAGCGGTCATTGAAGGAGCCGATAGGTTCGTTAACCTCCCTTCTGATGGACATGAACTATTGGTAAAGGTCTAAAGGGTTGACGGGAATCTTGTTTTTCTGCAAAAAGCCATTTTTCATCAAGTTCCACGAGGTGATGGACCCCCTCGGTAGATTAATGTACCAATAAAAGGCCTCTTCTCCCAATGAATGCAGAAAAAGGCGACATGCAATGTCTTCATGGTCTACTTGCATTTCGGTGATCGTCGTCTCGAATATTTTGATATGCTCCTCAGCTGTTCTTTGCATATCGTGAGGATGGAACTTCGAGCAAAAGCCCTCCAGATTTTTGGGCATGTCATTGTAGACTGCAAAATGTATCAGTGATGGATTATGCACGAGTCAAGCCATGGGGGGAGATGGAAGTGGCACTTGCTATTAGAGAACAGGGATTTGGGGTTGTATTGGCAATACAACCACAATGTGGGGTTTCCCTTGAGCTATGGTTGCCCTGACTGTGCCTTGGGCTGAAAGGGCCGGGAGAGGAGCGAACCCCTGGTTGCCGGAGATATGGGGTGCAACTGCTATTTGAGATGATTGGGTAGAAGATGAAGGCTAGCCAAATGGAGGTGAGGGTGAAACGGAGGTGGATGGAATGGAGGAAGAGGACGAGACAGCGCTGCTTCCTTGTGCTCATTTTTCCCTCGTGGGAGGCTGCAATTCTTCAAATTCTCCCTTGTTTGGTGTTTATTATAGAACTCTCTGAAATCTTTCTGAGGAGAATAATCCAATCTGATCCAGCTTTATTTTATCTCTTGACTTAGTATTTTCGCCAAGGCCCTCCCTCTAGCGGGAGTTCTGTTGATGGTGTTTTTATGCACTTCTCAACATAGGCAGTGCGTAGGTGCACTACCTCTCTTGAAAGACAATACTCCACAATCGGATTGCAGAACACTATCCCAAGGTCTCTCGGATGTCAGGTCATGACAGTGCTTAGATACCTTAGTAGTTTGATGTGATTTGCTGGAATGACAAGGTGGTCTTACAGAAAATACAAAGTATGGACATAAAGCATGAAGTTAAATCTTGAAATGGAGTTCTTGGGATAAAGGAAGCTATGTGTTGGCTGTAGGTTCAAACAGCAATCTTGAACTCCATCCAGTTGTTAGATTTGGCTTTACAATGTGCAATGAACCTTGGTATTGTTTAGTTACTAAAAAAAAGTAGAAAAAGAGCGAAGGGATGAAAAAGTTCCTAAGTCTGAAGCTTGTAATAAATAGTGACGATGGAGTTCCTGCAATGGAAAATTCCTTAAAACAATATCCCACTTAACCAGGGATTTCACAGTATCATGGAAATTGTGCTATCTTCTAAGGGCTGCAGATATTTCATCCTTCATCCACCACATACATGCATGAATTAAAGATAAATATTTGGGGCAGCTTCAAATCAAGTCTATGCTAACTTTGCACTGCTATCTACCTTCAACAAATAGCAAAAAGTATGGACTAAGGGATCATCAACAAAGTAATAATTTTCACAATCACCTAACAACATTCCTAAAATTTATCCACATGAAGTAAACAACTAACTAAACAACAATAGGATCTAATATAAACATCTAATATTCGAGAATGAATCATGTCACATGGGAGAAACCAAGAAAATACACCAAGTCAATGATATTTCTTATAAATTTCAGCAGCATGCCTTTACAACAACTCAACTCTCACTTTTGCAAAGGAGGGGAGTGCTCTATTTATAGTTTTCCAAAAGTTAAATGAATGGCCAAGATTTATGACAATTGTGTGGCCAAGATTCATTACAAAATAGGGTTTCACCTACCCACAAATAGATTTACAATTTAAAAAACATTTTTTGTCTCTTCCCTATTTCGTTATCTAGTGGATGACACTATTGCTCTTTCGTCCTGTAGCTAATTGCTATCTTCTTGGCTGTAGCTACTCTTCAGAGAGGTCTTTTTCTTTGGCTGGGCTGTCCTCTTGCTCCTCGGAAGCTGCATGCTCTATATACTTGAGGATGACCGCTTGGAGCTTGTCCATCTCGAGGATCTCTCATCTCAATGACTGGTAGCTCCATTCCTTAGCGTTCTCTTTCAGTCACTTCCAATCCTCGTCATACTTCGAGCCTTGGTCTTTGAATAGCTCTGAGCGATTGAAGGCACAGGCAGCAAAACTCAAGAATTCCATGGTGATTTCTCTGGCTATCCCGTCGTTCATCTTCTCTTGGAAATATGACTTCACTTTTTTGGCTTCCATTTGTACCGTGGGACTATCATAGCCCGTCATTAGCTTGAGATACTCAGCGCATTCTGCCCATATTTTCTTGATCCACTTGATATCTGGATCCACCCTGCTCTAGATTTGCCCCATCCTCTCCTCCCGGTTGATGAGGTCTCTGCGCCACACATCCACCAACCAATGATCCTCTGTCTTCAGTTCTAGCTTTTCTTCCCACGTGTTCTCTGGCATCTAAATAATGGCTTCAATTTTTGGGAAGGTGGAGTAGTAGATGGCGGAAAAATTGGTGTAGAGCTTCTTCGTGCTTTCCATTGATTGGATCAGGTCTAAGAACTTATTTGCTATCTGCACAGCCACGTCGATTCCCACATTTTTGACACTTATGACCTGGCAGAACCAATCCTCAGTGGTCTTCTCCAAGTTCTTCCTTCTCTCCATTTTGTCAATCTGTTCCTTGGAGAGCAACTGCGGTGCGGCTGTGGAGGTGGTGGGCAGGTCATCTACTAAGGACCATTGTTGAATGTAGTCGGTTAGGGCAGCAACTTGCGCCTTGAGCTCATCCTTGGTGACCTTGTCCTGCTTGATTATGTGCACCACTGTGGCCACCGATTTTTCCAGATGTTCAACCTTTTGTTCCCTAGTCGCTGTCCCTAGGTCAATGGTGGAGATATTGTAGCTAACGCCCTCCTGGCTAACTCTAGGCATGGCAACTTGCGCTGCTCGGGAGCCGCAAGCGTCCATCATTATCTTCGAATGGACCTTAGGCTTCTTCTCCTTCTTTTTTGTGGTCAGGGATCGAGCCAAGATGGTTCCAATCTTGCCTTCGGGTCCTTCAGAACAGGAGTAGTCTTTTCAAGCTGTTTCTCCAACCAGTCGGGCATGGAAGATTTGTCCTTGGGTGTGTCAAGGCTACCCTCACCCTTTTCAGTTAGAGGTAAGGCTTCTGCCCTCTTTTCCTTTTGGGGCCCTTCCTTCTCCTTGGTAGCTTCCTCCTCTTTGTCAGAGTCATGATAAAATATGAGGCGTTTGACGGGTAGACTGGTGGACAATTACCGGGTGGGGCTGCCTTCCTTCGCTGCCTCCTCTTCTTTCTTCTCTTCTGCAGCCTAGGCCTCGAGGCTCTTGACAGCATGGGTTTCGGCCTCGGTGATATCTTTTATCCACTGCTCTTCTGGCGGCTACCCTTCTTCATCATGTGGTGACCTTTCCGCTTCTTCCCCAATGCTCTTAAGCTGCTGCACTGACTCCTCCTCCATGTCCTCATCAAATGTTTGGATAACCTCCTTGGCACCCGAGCCATCCTCTTCATCCCCGCTCTCAGAAGAGCCTATCTCTTCTTCCTCATAAGCCACCTTATCGATAGTCCTGTGTTCGTACTCGGGGTGCTCGTAATAATCATCAGCCTCCTCCTCTATGGGCTTCGAGGTTTCCCTTTCCTGCTCCTCCAACTCCTCTGAGATTTGCAAAGTGGCTTCCATGGCTGGCGACCCTATTGGCAGTTGTGAAGGCTGAGCTGTTGCAAGGGCTTGGGCAAGGGCTGCTTGGAGTGCATGGTCCATTAGGATTTGTGAGAGCTCAGGCGGGAGACTCTACAGGTGCCGCGTAATAGCCTCGGGGATAGTGGAAAGGGGAACAGGTGATGCTATTGTTGCCAGAGGCAGGGAGGTAATGGTTGACATGGCAGTAGAAGAGGAGGGGGTAGTGGTCATGCCAAAAGAGGAATCAACATCAATTATTGACCCGACCGGCGATGAAGAGGCAAGATGGACAGAAATGTCCACCGTTTGCGAAGATGAGCCTCTTGGGAGATGAGCCTCCTGTGTCCTTCTTCGCTTGCTCCTTGGGGTCCACAGACTATGCCTTCTCTGTTTCTTTTCTTTTTTGAAACCTGGTGACGGGGGGAGACTTGGAAGTCTCACCAGCTGAGGTGGTGGTGGCAACTTCTTCCATGGTGCTTGGCTCACTCTTGAGCGCCTCATATGTTAGGACCACTCCTTGTTGCTTCAGTTGCGCCACTCGCCCATCGACCCACTCCTTAGTGCGAGTTATAATCGGCTGGGTGATTGTGTCATGCGCATGTAGTACCTCATGCATACCTCCTTGTCATCTTTGCAATCTGCCCAGAAGTCTTCAATATGGTATTTGTGGGCATATGCCGGACCCAGTGCCTTCCTGACATGGCCATTGGGGTCCATCCGTGGGCGAGCCGTGTACCATTCAAAATTGTATTCCTTGAGTTCCTTCTCAGAATTGCTGGCACATTGAGAAGTCTATAGTCGGTACAGACCCTGGCCGAGGGTCATGGGATAGGGGATCCCTGCTACATGCTTGTTGCTGAAGACTGTCTGATGTGTTGGAGCTGGCGGGAAATCTCCAGGAGGATGATCCTGTCATTCAGGTACCGTGGCAACCTGTTCGGCAGTTCTGTGAATCCCTGAGCCCAGATGTAGGTGAACTTGGGCAACTGGATGTATAGGAAGGTATACTCTTTTAGGAGTGCCTTGGCACTATAGGAGACCCTCCTCTCGAAGTCTCTAGTGATAAATCTGATGATGTGGCCAATGAAGGCGTCATTGACCCAGCAGTACTCCTTTTTAAAGTTGCGGTATTAGAGTTGAGTGTATTTGTCAAAAGGCTTGAGCCCTTGCCTGTGCCCCTAATCTGGTGCCATAAATAGTCCGCTGTATTATCTTTGACCCGCCAAGGAGTACACAAGGTAGGAGGTCATATACAATTTAGAGCTTTTCTTGACGTTTACAAACTGCTCGTGGAAGCAGTTGCTGATGATGCCTCCCAAGTTGAATGAGGTCTTGATGTTAACGTCCTCATTCCCTCGCAGGATCTGGTCAATATAATATGCCATCCACTCTTGGAAATAGGCAGCTACCGGGAGACCCATGACCCTGCTTAGCATAGTTATGAGGTCGTGGTAGTCTTCGTGGAAGTCGCTACGGAACAACTCTTGGGGAACCTTCGCAGCAGTGCCCCGTTTCTCCTTAAGCCAGTAGAGGTTGTTGGATTTCTTGCACCCTAACAGACTGGCATCCCACGCCGCTTGGCACTATTCCAAAGTGGGGACGTCCATATGTGGGAACATGGGGATGTGAAATATTTTCGTGATTCCTTCTGGCAACATGTTGGCGAGGATGTTCCCCTCCTTATCCACAATTATACTTGTGTCAGCTTGGTAGGCTTCTCGGCAAGCCATTACTAGTTCGGGTGCCACCAGAGAGGGAGGAAAGTCGGCAGCCTTGGCTATTCCACTCTGTCGTATCAGTCTGACGTTCTTGGTTGTAGGGTTGACCTTGACCCTTTGGGTGAACTCATCTATGTCCACCTAACCAATGTTTTTATCTGAGATCTCTTTCCAGTCCGTTGAGACCTTTGACTGGAGTGGCTCACCCTAAAACTGAAACTTCATCTGATCTTTATCTTCTTTTCCCTGAGCGGCCCTTCCGGATTTCTTGCCCCTATCCTTTTCGACGGAGGCCCCTGAAGTTCCTTCAGCCGATTCCATATATTATACAAGCAAGGGAAAAGCAAGGCCAAATTTTAATGTTTTAGGAGGCTCATGATGGAGAACATCATGATTTAGGAAGTGGGTCGAAGTTAGATAGTGGTTTTGAGCTTGTTTGGGTGGATTTAGGTGGTACCGGAGGTGCCAGGCCGGAAAGCCGGCAGGAGAAGGCATATGGAGACAGCCGACAGACAACAGAAACCCAGCGGCGGAAGTCCAGAGTACAGGGCCCAGATGGTGAAAAGGTGGCCGAGGAAGGTTTTCCATTCAGGCACAACAGCTTTCGGCAAGGCGGGGTCCGGCGGTCGGGAAGACGCGGCACGTTGGGTGCCGTGAAATTTTCATTAAGTTTAAGCCGGTGACGGCGGAGGGGACTCCAGGGCCCGGCAGCCGGGAGGACGCAAGGTGATGGCCACTGGATGATCCTCGGCTAATTTGAACAACAGCGGCAATAAGATACCTGGGGCTCGGACGGTGGGGTGCTGGCGTGGTTCCGCCGTCGAGATCGGCGGAATAGTCACGGAGTTCCGGGGACAGAACTCTGGACAGCCGGGCCCAAAAGCCCCCGAGGCAGTGGAGATTTTGGCAAAGTGAGACGGAAAAAGGAGGCCCGGACCCCGAGGTCTGGGAGGATGGGGCGAAAACTCCGTCGTTAGGGTTTGGCAATGGCGAAGGTAATGCCAAGCCCGGCAGCCGGAGCGACACGAGGTGACAGCTGCCACAGGATTCCACATTGATTGTTACGGCGGCGACAAGGAGAGGCCCGAGACCTGGATGGCGGGAAGCCGGAAGGGGTTCGCCATCGAAAGATTTGCAAGGTATTCAGCGGCGACGGCGAGGTGAGCCCCGGGGTTCAGAGGGCGGGCAGTCGCCAGTTGCCGGCCGTCGACTACAGCGGAACCGCCACGGAGTTCCGCAGACGAAACTCCAAAAGGTCGGGCCCAGAGGGTAGGACTGCCATCGGAAGGTTTGGTGCTTGAGATCTGATGGTGAAGGCGGGTTCCAGGACCGGGAAGGGCACTTTCCTTGCATGAAGAACTGCCACGGTAGGGAGAAGTCCCGAAATGGCATGAAGGGCAATTGCGACAGTTTGATCGATTTCCAAAACATGGGTTATGGGCGCAATTTGGTTTTCTCCCATTTGTTTCATTTTAACCCTTTATTTACTTCATTTAAATTCTCTAAAATGGCGAGAAAACACGGGAGGGCAAATGAGGATGGCCTACCTCGAAAACGCTAAGCAGGGAGGTGTTAAATCTACCGGGGATCGTCGGAGTGATGTTGATGTCGAGAATCGTGACACAAACGAAGGTGCTGGGCTCCAGATGATTACTGCTCCAACTCACTGCAATTTGGATTGTGAAAATGACATTGGCGGGCCGGGCATTATATACCCCAACTGCCATTAATGCCCGTATTAACTGCAGGTACGGATGCACCAAAAGTTGGTGAGATTTCAAATTGAGTCGGCGGCGACGAAGGAGACTCTGGGACCCGGCGGTTGGAAAGACATGGAGCGATGACCACCGCAAGAGTTTCAATAACATTTCACAGCTATGGCGAAGATAGGCCCGGGACCCGGATGGTGAGAGGCCGACAAGGATTCGTCGTTGAAAGGTTTTCTTCGTCGATTAGGTGACAGCGACGGTGAGCAGCTCGGGGCCCGAGGGGCGGACGGCCGCCGGAGACTCGCCGTCAGAAACGGCGAGCCCAGGACGGAAGTCCAGAAACGGACTTTTGGGGTCTGGGGCCCGAAGGGGCAGGCGCCGCCCCAAAAATTTATAATGGGATTCATGCGGAGGGCGACAGGGCGAACCCCGAAGTGCGGGAGGCCGGCCGGCGGACGCCGCAGGGGACGGTGAAGGTGGAGGAGAAGCCCGAACAGACAACTCCGGACGCCCAGGCCTGAAGGGGCCCAGGGCCGTCTCAGGGCAAAAATGCTAAAGGGAATCCTTGAGGCCCCGAAAGGCAGAAGAAAACCCAAAAGCAGAGGCATGATTGATTTATGATGAAGCATTGGAACAACATCGACCATGCAAAAGATCAAAAAATAGGGGCATGCAAAACGAGGTAGCCCCAAAAGACCCGACGAGGCGAAAAGAAAAGAGGGTCCCTATTCTGAATGAGGCGTGTGTGCTAAGGGCACAACAACTCCCCTCCATAGAGTTCCCAAAACTTTGATCATGGGGAACAACAAGGTTCGTAGAGAAATCGAGGAGGTGGAGAATAGAATATGGGACAACCAAGATTGGAAGGTGCATAATTGCATCAATTTTTGGAAGAGGTTCTTTCCCGTCTTGGTCCAGGACATGAGGGTGAATAGCTAGTGATTAGAGAGAGAGAGAAATGATCCATAGTGGTCTTGGTCTATATATATGGATATATATTTTTTCCTATCACCAAACCCCTGAGAAAGAACATACACTACCCATCACTATGATCAATGGTGAAGCCAATGTAAATGGGAACCTAATTTTTTTGTTTCTAGATATTTGATTGTGCTTGAGTTTTTTTAGCCAAAAAAAAAAACAAAATCAAATATCCAAAAATAACAAATCTTAAGCATTATAGATTGTGGAAATCTCATAGCATTAACTTGAGAATTTTATTTAGTTGAAATCAGTGTTACACATTTTTAAACATATATATAGTTGTACCATTTATGACAAAGAATTTGAAATGTAGTGATGAAATAAGAGATGGAATAAAGGAGATATAGCCATACCTTGTATATAAATAGAATGTAGTTGCAGCTTGTACACGATACCAAACATGTGATCACAAAGCTATTTACTATTATGGAGATGTGCAGTTACAGTTCAAAATATTTGCAATCTAAAATGGTTTCAATCAAATATAGTTAGTCACAAAGAAAATTTGAAGTTTAGTCTGGTGAACATGTGTAATTGGTAGACAATATCTAAATTAGGAAATATAAATAGTTGTATAGTTTATATCAAATAATATGTAATGCATCTGCAATAGAAGAGATCAGATAAAAAAGATGTAGGTATACATCATGTAGAGAGTAGGACAAGCTCAATGAATGTATGAATATATATATGCAAACATAGGAATAAATTATGTTCATATTTACAAAATAGAAGCCTTTGCATCCCATTGTGAACATTAAAAAGCCAATACACAATAAATAGAACTTAAAAACATGGAGAATAGAAGAGGTGAACTACAATAATGAACAGTTTTATATGACCAAGTGGATATTGATACAAAACAAGCAATCTATGTAACAATTGGCTTTTCAATTCAAATTCAAGCTACGTTATTTGCCACTAAACATTGTAGACATAAATGAGAAGATGTAAAAGAACTATTGTTTTTAAGTTTCAAAATTCTAAATTTTGTAGATTAGTATAAAGTATAAACATGACATTCACCCATACCTTTGCATTGATTTCAAATTTTTTTACTCTGTGTATGTGTTATTTGGTTTGGATGTAACATGTTATATGTCTTCTATCAATATGTTTCATGATATTCTTTTTTCCTCGTATATTTCAAGTTCGTGATAACAAACTATTTTTCATGATATTGTTCTTTTCAATTCCCCATAACAAATTGTTCATAATTGTAGTTTGTCTCTCCTATAATCCATATTTTAACATTGTATTTAATGTGGTTTTTTGTCTATAATATTTAGTATCAAATTATTTGTATTCTAATCCATCTTATACAATTCTCTATTTGTCTTGAATATTTACCACCAAAGCACGTAGCTTGAATCTTGTATCAGTATGTTTCAAATTTTGTTACCTGTGTATAAGTTTAAAGAGATGGGAAATGTTTTCTTTAGATAAAAACATTTAGAATCACATCATATAACTATTTTCATAACCTAAAGAAAATAGGTGGGTATGTGTAGGATCATGATGGGCCAAAAAGTGGCAATATGATGGGTATGTGGTTGATGACTTTTTTTTTACCCAAAATTGATGAAACGAAAAGGGTTTTTAAAGGAGATTCTCATATTTCCACAAATATAAATTATGCTTTATTTTGAATTTAATAAGTAATTATTCTTCATTTTCTATTTGAATTACGACTAAAGTCCTGATTGATAGGTTGATTGAAAAACATATATAGCTTTCAAATGGTATCACATTTTTTGAATCCAACACATGCATCACATTCTATGCTTTGCATAACATAGGATGTAAAAAATAAAAAATTGATTTAATGAAGTTTTGACCAAGTTAAGGTGGTAAGACATATGAGTTTTTATATTTTTTTAAATTTGTAATAAAAAATTCATAATTAATTATTTACTTGAAAAAAAATTACAAAATAATATGCATCACATCGGGACATGAGTAATCTACTTATATCTAAAATATTATCATTTTATTGTGGTTAGACTGGTTAGACAAACACCTACTTATTTTTTCCCTGAAATTTAAGTACTACTGCATTAAAATTTCAAAATTTCACAAATATATATATATATATATATATATATATATATATATATATATATATATATATATATATATATATATATATATATATATATATATATATATATATATTTAAACAAACCTAGTAGTTTATAAACTACATTCATTTTACTATAGATTATATTCTTACATAATTTGAAATAACATAGATAACTTATTCAAATTTTTATGTCAAGTTGCCTAACTCTGATTTTTTTGAATTTTTTGCCACTTAAGAGCCTATTTTTTCCATGATGATCGTACGCATACCCAAGTATCATCATAAAGAACAAGGTTTAAATAGTTCAATCATCAAGCTAAAAAGATAGCTCTACAAGCATGGAGAAATGTAGTTGGAAGAATATAATATGTTGTGGATATGTAGGAGCCAATGTATGTCAGTGATAGGGAAAACAACAAAACTCATGCTTGTTCTCCTCCCTACCATATTGACATCATGAAGCCTCATGGGCTCTAGTCAAACCCTCGAGCAAGAAAAGTATGCAAGACCCATCAAAAATTCAATGGATCCATATCATATATCACACAATGGCGAAATAGGGGAAATTTTGTTGTTTCCATATATGATGTCTTATATTACACTATTTTTTTCTATGTAAAAAATTTTAAAAAATGGATATGATGATAAAGAGTTGCCTAAAATAGGAATATATGCAACATGTAATCGACATGATGGCAATGTGGGAAATCTAACATATGCACACCAAAGCACTCCTGGGCTACAAAACATGCAGTAAAAAATGTTATAAAATCCATGGAAAATAGCATAACTTATGATTTCTTGGAAATTCCCTCAATTTTAAAGTCATCACAAATGCCACAAGTTTTCTAACATTTCCCTGCACCCTCTGCAGGCCAAAATAGCTACTTTTTTTTTCATCCCCATGATTTTAAGTGAAATATCTACTTCGCAAATATTTATCCAATGAACTACATATCCCATGACTACAATTATGCAGATTTCCACTTGCAAAAGTAACATGCTGATTAGCAAAGAATAATTAATATATACATATCTAGCCAAACCCCCAAGCAAGAAAAGTATGCAAGGTCCATCAAAAATTTAGTGGAGCCATATCATATATCACACAATGGTCAAGTAGGGGAAATTTTTTTGTTTCTATATATGGTTTCTTATATTGCACTATTTTTTTCATGTAACAACTTTAAAAAGATGGATATGTTGATAAAGAGCTACCTATAGCTAATGTTCACCATAAGTTGAAAAGATAAGTGTAGACTCATGGAAAAATGTAATGTGTAGAATAGACTCTATTTATTCTACTCTAGTGCATGTAAGGATTCATGCATGCATGTATATCATATATTGCACAATGACAAAGTTGCAAAAAAAATTGTGTTCTCATAGATGATTTCCTTTTTTGTAGTGCTTTTTTTGCTGTAATAACCTTAAGGACAAGACAATGCAGATAAACAATTGGGCAAGATGGAAATTGTCTATAATGTTGATAAGTATAGGGAAAGAAGAATATATGGGAGGCCTTGTTTGAAAACAGAACCAATACATGACATTCACCTGTACCTTTGGACTGCTTTCAATTTATTTTGCTTTGTGTATGTGTTATTTTGTTTGGATGGAACATGTTATATATCTTGTATCAATATGTTTTATGATATTTTTTATCATCTATTTGAAGTTCGTAATAAGAAACTAATCTTCATGATATTTTTTTTTTAGTTCCCCATAACAAACTGCTCAAAGATGGGACTTGTCTATAATGTTGATAAGTATAGGGAAAGAAGAATATATGAAAGGTCTTATTTGAAAACAAAACCAATTATGTGGATGAAATAGCCAAATATCATTAAAAGGAAAACATCAAATGAATATGAAAGGTTTTACTTCAAAGCATAAATTGCACACAAATAACTTTATAAACACACCTAATTTTGACATGTATTGGAGCCTATCTAGCCATGCAGGAAGAAAAGAGTTGAATGTATAACTTAGTAAAATATAATTTTATAAAACAAACGTTGTTTATACTTGCAATGAAAATCATCTTCTAGGTAGAAATTATCCCACAAATGGGCTTCATATGTCCTTGTTCATCTATGCTTGCATTGATCCCAACATAATATTACTGCAAAGCAACATTTTAGTTGAATTGATCAAAATGTGTCTCACTTGTTGGATGTGTATGGAATGGGGAAAATACATTGCAACACAACTTACAACAACAATAGGAGGCCAAATGGTGTAGGATGTGGAGTAGAACACTGGTAGCACTCTCCAATCTGCTATCTAATAGAGGTGCATGGTACCATTTTTCAATAGTTTGCTATCAAACCAACCTCACGGTGGGTCATTTTCACAATACAACCAAAAATATATACATCCTCAAACAAAAATATTGAATATTGCATTTACCTCCCCTCGCCCTAGCGCACAACAATAGCAGGATGGTTGCGAAATGTGGTAGAAATTTCATGGACTTGTATCATATATTAGGCAAAAATACAATGTAGACAAGGACACATATTTCTGAATGTAATATATAGGAAGAGAAAAACAATGAAATGGTCAAAAGATAATTATAGAGGTGAAAATTTCCCATCTATATGAACCACATAAAACTAATTAAAAAGGTGGGAAGAACACATAAGAATATGTGCAAAAAAAGCATCAAGGACAAATAAGGAAACTTAGGGAATATAGGAATGGAAAATGGAAAATGCAACATAGATGTAGAATTTTAAACTTATTAAATTCAAATGCAACACATCTTTTTTAGAATGTTTCTACACTATGTGCATACATAGTTACATATACATATACATTCATATATATACACATATATATACGTAGATATATATACATATACATATATACATACATATATATGCATATATACACACATATACATATATATACATATATATATTAATGTTTTACAAGTTACGTTGTTTTAGGGTATATTGTTACCTTTTTGATAAGGTTGTGTTGAAAAAAAACTAGATAGTTTGTTCACACCAATATTGTTTGATTTATGGTTAGGCTTTTGCAAGGATTTTTTTTGTATGGGTCTGCCACTATTGATAGCAATATTGTTTTTAAAATATAGAGTAACAAACCAATGGAGGAATATAACCCAAGCCACCCAACAACAATCAACAAAATCTACACCATCTTTAAAATTTTATTATGTTACAAACACAAGAAAAATATGGAATTCGTTAAATAAAAAGAGCCCACAAAAAATCACAGCACCAAAAAAATTTGTATAACTTTAACAATTTTATTTTGTTCCTAGAAACATAGCCACAAAATGGAAGCCACATACAGAAACCCACAAAGATTCACAACAACATAGCAAACCAAAAATATACCCCTTTCTCAACAAAACCTTATGGAAATATGAAACAATTTAGTGTTCCCAACAACACCTCAAAAATTAATAGTAGCAAACTAATCCAAAAAATAGAGTCCTTGTTGAACAAAAGCATATTATAATTTGAAACAATACATATATATACATACATATACATATATATATACACACATATATATACATATATAGATAGATATACATATATAGGCATATATATAAACATATATATGTACATATATAGTACCTGTGAGCAAGGAGGGAAAGCTTCTGTGAAGGTGTAAGTCTAATCATTGGTTGTGGAATTTCTACAAAACTGGTTGTAGGCTATTTTGTGGGTTTTTACACAAAATTGGAAGAGGTGTAGCTGATGGCAGTGGGGGAGTGGTGAGGGAAGAGGTGCAAACTAAGAAGAGCATTCCTCAAGTATCTTTAAAATAGTATATGTTATTTTCCAAAGGGTATTGTTCATTTTTGCAAAGCACAAAAAACTGCACAGCAACAAGCTAAGCCAAAAAAAACAACCCAAGCTAACCATCAACAAATGACAAAAAAATTTGTGCCTTCACAAGAATTACAAGACTTTGACATTCCATATGTGCATATCTGTGTGTTTTTGACATTTCATGCAAACAATATTCACATGTTTGAGGTCCACCTATGCATATATATGGTTGTTGTCTACACGTAGCTTTTGATACATATATGTGTATATAGATTTTTCTTTCTAAGCGTATATATAGAATGTTTTATTCCGGTGTAGCTAAATTTTTAGACATATACATTAATGTGGAATGTTTTTTGCAAAGTTCTAAATACATTTATTCCATGTGAACTGGATGAAAAATGTATGAATCTCTTGCTTATAGATATATGCATGGAAAAAAGTATGTGTCTATTTTGTAGTGTTTTATTCCTCTTTACTCCATTGTGGATATCTGTGTATGTCAAATTAGGTAAACACCATCTCTATATATTTTTTTCTCTACTTATTCTTTTCAAAGCAAAAGGTGCACAACAACCCTTGTCTTGTTCTTGCTCATTTTTGTCATCCTATGTATACATATGTATGTTTGTGAAATTAGAGACACACATTATTCATCCCTATGTGCAGAAATGTATCTATCTGAAATCAAATGTGGACAATATTCATATCTACTATTTCATATGCTTATTCTTTTCATAGGTCAATGATGGTTTCTATTTGATCTATGGTTCTTGTCCAGTGGAAACAGTTCATAACACTTACAATTTTATTCCATTCCAAACATATCCAGAAAATGGTAGCCATAAACAAAAACCCATAAAGATTCATAGAAACAAACCGAAGTTAAAATATACTCGTTTCTCAACATGGCCCTATCAAAATATTGAAACAATATAGCCTTCTCAACAATGCATTCTCAAAAACTAAAAATGACAAACCCATGCAAACAATATACTCCTTTTTGAGGACAATTCCATCAAAAATGTGAACAATATAGCCTTTTTAACAACACCTTTTTGGAAATGAAACAATATAGCCTAAGACATAGAACAATAAAATGGATAGTAACAAACCAATGCAAAAATATAACCCAAACTACCATAGTTTTTTCCCAAGAGCACCTTAACAAGAATTCAAAAATTTATCAACAACACCCTGTCAACAATGTAACAATATCTCCCAGTATATACAACAACAACCAACAAAAACTACACAAGGTAAATAATTTTATCTTGTTCTAAACATGGCCACAAAATGGAACCCATAAAGAGAAACCCAAAAAGATTCATAGTAACCAACCCAAGTAAAAATAAACTCATTTCTAAACAAAAGCTTATTAGAAATAAAAACAATATAGCCTTCTCAACAACACACCCTCAAAAATTAGCAGTGACAAACCCATCAAAAAATATACTCATTTATGAACAAAACCTTATCAAAAATTAAAAAAATACAACCTTTTCAACAATACCTTCTCCAAAATGAAACAATATAGCTTAAGCAATAGAACTATAATCAACAATGCCCAAATACAAGCTAACACACAAAAAAAATGATAGCTAGGAACCCATGCAAAACCATAGACACTAAACACAAACCTTAAACCAAACAATACTCATTTTCACAAACAATATTAGCTTTTCTCAATAGCCCCAACCCATGCAGAATGATAGCCATAGAATGCATCCATAAATGAAACAATATTTGTTTTAAAAATAATATTGTCATCTATGAATAACACCTTATCAAAAATTGAAACAATATATCCTTTTGAACGTAACCTTATAAAAAATGACACAACGTAGGCTGAGCCAGATAGTAACAATCGACAAAAATTGCAAAAGGTCAACAATTTAATCTGGTTGCCAATATATCCACTAAATGTAAGTCATAAAGAGAGAACCATGAAAAATTGAAATATATATAAATATATGTATATATATGTACACATATATACATATATATATACACATATATATGTATATTAAAATATACCCAATATAGCCTAAGGTAGAGAACAATAATCAATAATAGCTAATGTAACCAAACATAGAATCAACAACACTAATTATTTTATTTTGTTCCAACTATAACCAGAAAACCAAAGCCATAAATCAAACAACATTGGTTTCAACAGTGACCTAGATGGAGAAAGCCACAACATAGCTGGAGTTATACAATAACAATCGACAAAAACTGCATAACCTCAACAATTTTATCTGGTTGCAAACACACCCACAAAACGTAAACATCAAAGAGAAACCCGTAAAAATTTGACCCTTATAACACATTCATAAATGAAACATATTTTTTCTTAACAAATAATATTGTCTTCTATGAATAGCACCTTATCGAAAATTGAAACAATATAGCCTTTTGAACATAACCTTATCGAAAATGAGACAATATAGGCTAAGCTAGACAATAACAATCAACAAAAACTGCACAAGGTCAACATTTTTTCCCATTGCCAACATATCCACTAAATTCAAGCCATAAAGAGAGACCCATGGAAAATTAATATATATATATATATATATATATATATATATGTACACACACACACACACACATATATATATGTATAGATATATACATATATATACACACATATATTGATATTAAAATATACCCAATATAGCCTAAGCTAGAGAATAATAATCAATAATACCTACTGTAGCCAAACATAGAATCAACAACATCAATTATTTTATTTTGTTCAAACCATAACCAGAAAATGAAAGCCATAAATCAAACAACATTGGTTTCAACAGCCATTCAGATGCAGAAAGCCACAATATAGCCTGAGCTATACAATAATAATCGACAAAAACTCCATAACCTCAACAATTTTAATCTTACACATATATATTGATATTAAAATATACCCAATATAGCCTAAGTCAGAGAACAATAATCAGTAATACCTAATGTAACCAAACATAGAATCAACAACATTAATTATTTTATTTTGTTCCAACCATAACCAAAAAATGAAAGCTATAAGTTAAAAAAAAGTGCTTTCAATAGCCAACAAGATGCAGAAAGCCACAATATAGTGCAAGCTATACAATAACAATCGATAAAAACTCCATAACCTCAAAAATTTTATTCTATTTCAAACATGCCCACAAAACACAAACATTAAATAGAAACCCGTCGAAAATTGACAATAACAAACCGCCATACAAAAAACACTCCTTTCTCAACACAACCTCCTCAAAAATTGAAACAATACAACCTTTTCAACAACACCTTCTCCAAAATAAAACAATATAGCTTAAGCAACAAAACTATGATCGATAATTCCCAATTGAAGCTAACACAAAGTGTATAGGATTGACTATTTTATTCCATTGCAACCATAACCACAAACCAGAAGCCATAAATCAAATAATTTTGGTTTAAAGACCGACCCAGATGAAGAAACCCACAAAACACAAAAAATGATAGATAGGAACCCATGCAAAACCATAAACACAAAATTTGAACCTTAAACACAACAATACTCATTTTCACAAACAATATAATCTTTTCTCAATAGCCCCTTATCAAAATTAGAAGCAATCAATAGTACCCTATCACAGATAAAACAATATTGCCTACCAAAAATGGTGAGCTACAAATGAAACAATATGGTAAATGATTTTTTTGATATGCACCTCTTCCCGCTTGTTTCAAACAAACCTCTTTTCGCTAGCTTTCTCTAGGCTGCCTTGTTTCTCCAAGCCTACAAACATATGCAGATAACAGAAACATAAACAAAAACCCACAAAAAATCACAGTATCAAATCCATGCAAACCATACACACAAAATGCAAAGCATAAATCAAATAAGATATTTCAAGAAATAAATAGTACCTTATGGAAAATCAAGCAATATAGCCTAGCACAAACCGCGAACCACAAATCAAACAATATAGCTAAGGGTTTCGTCGACATGCACCTCTTCCCACTTGCTTCAAAAACACCTCTTACCAACTTTCCTACACAAAAGTGGGAAAAATATTATCACAAGTGACACTTTTCTTTATCATTTCCAACCATCCGCCCATGCAAAAAACAAAAAATAACCTCCACCCACCTTTGCAGAAGCTGCACAAAGCTTAATCTAGCTTGCACCCTCACAAAAGCTTACCCTCGTCACTCACGGCTCTCATATCAGGTATAGCAACAAAACAACACCAAACAATGCCTTATTGAAAATTTCCTAGACATTCATTTTGTTCCTCGAGGTATTAAATGATAGCTATTATTACGGCCAGCACCAGTACACACAAAGCATACAACAATTAATGTTGATGTGAACTAGCATTTAATTTCTGCAGCCTTCTCTATCCACACGCCACAAAAAAATGCCACCCTATTCCCAAAGTAGCCAAAAAATGCCTCTACCATCATTTTCACGACAATCAAAAGGCTAAAAATTTGGGAGTTTGATGAAAATTTTGACCAAAGTTATAACCCATCCACCACCTTTTTCCTGTCCACTAGAAGTTTGAAAAAGGGGGAGGCTAACAAAAATTCCATGCAAAGTTGACTCAAATAGCCTATCGGCCAATAAAAGAGTCAATACTAATAAATTTTTTTAAATTAAATCACTAAAAAAGTGATGAATATATTTTGAATTTAGAAATACTAAAAACTAATTAAATGTAAATAAATTAGTTTTTTGTTTGTATATTTTTAGAAAAAAATTAAAATTATTTGACTGTAATATTTATAAAATTGGAACTATAATTTATTTGCTATAAAATACTTTAAAAATGAGATTTTATGAGATACCAATCTTTATATAATAAATTTATTTTTGTAGTTATAATTTAATAAACTTTAGTATTCTTTTAACCAAGAATATCAATTTTATATTTTGGTGTTGATGCCTTGCTTTTAATGAATATAAAAAATAATTAAACTATTAAAAAATTATAGTTTTGAAAAATATATTTATATAGATGTACTAAGGGTTTTTATATATTTAAAAAAATATTATTAACACAAATCTACAAGATGAGAAAATGTTCTTAAAATGTTTTTTTAATAATAAAATAGCTCCAAAGTGATGTCACATATATAATTAGTACACTTTTAGTTAGAAAAAATTGTGACTCATATCTAATTTATCTATAATGAATCTACTACATCATATGTTTTATCAAAATTGAATTTGAATTAGAAATACTTAAATTCACTAATGTAGAAAAATTAATTCTAAGTGTGACACACCTTTGAATGTTCACTAATTTATATTTTAAAAAAAAGGTCTCAACCTAGACAAATAAAAATATTCTCCATCATATTATAATCTAATTAATCAATAAACTAACAGTCGCATGCATAGGCATGCAACAATCAACCGATAGGGGTCCACTGCAAATGGCTATTCAATGGGAAGTAAGGAAGAAACTTGTTTTTGTAATGCAATGTGAAGTACAAATATTCAAAAATATTTGTAATTTTTTGAATGAGTCAAATAAAGGAAACCATGTTAATAATTCAATATGGAATAATGCGAGGTTAGTTTATAGTAGGAGGTGAATGAGGATAACATTTGTTGAGTACATTGTAATGAACAGAGATGTTCCAAAAACAATTTATATATTTATATGGATAATTAGATCAATTAAAGCAAAGCTATGTGTGCAAAATTATTTTATATCGCTCCATTTAATTGGTGCATTGTACAACATTTTAAACCCCATGTTATAGTGCATTTATTTATTGTTATCCGACAAGCAATACATGGGAGATTAAGAACCATTTGCATGAAATGGGAAATTGATTTTTTGCATTTCCACATCAGTTATTTTTAGTTGCAAATTGATTATGGAAATGTATAATAAAACCGTAGGTTGTCTTGATTATTTCCAATGTATCAATTAATTTGAAATCTCAAGCAATTAATCGTAAGTAATTTTAATTACAATAATTCATTTAAAATGATTTAATTAATAATATTACGAGAATGATTTTTTAATAAAATTTCTCTTAATAAATTACATTTGGTAAATTAAATACAATTTAAATTTTCAAATAATTAGTTTAGTTAATAATAATAATTTCTCTCCAAAATTTCAGGTATGATATAATTTTATATGTATTTTAGTTTAATAGTTGCTAGGCCTAGATGCACATCTATATTTGATATTTTTCTCTAGGTTAGTCAAACATGGATACTAATATATGGAAAAATAGAAGTTGTGGATAAAATAATATTTATAAAAAGCATTGAACATTAAAGAATTCTCATTTTTTAAAAAATTTATTAGTGATCCCCTTAATTACTACAATTGAATAAAAACTTTAATTAGTAATATTGAATAAAAAAATATTCTTTAAAAAAATTTGTCCATAAATTTAGGTATGGCATATTTGTTGCAATGCTTGTGTGGTACTAGATGATTTATTACTTTCATGTTATTTGTTGTGATTATTTTTTATTTGACTATTAGTTATGATAGTCATGACCAATGATTTTTTCCAAAAAAAAAAAACTTTCATATATAAATACTTTTTATAAATAGTATTTACTACAAAATTTTGTAAATAAAAGCATTATTATCCATGTGGTTTATGGGTTAGTAGTAGTATTATAAAATTGTCACAAGTAAAAGGGACTCGAAATTAGTTCATTACAAAGAAATTGAAAGTAAAAAAAAGAAAATATTTTAAATGATTTATTCTAGTAAAAAGATGTTCTATAATCGGTGTATGAACAAAATTAGGACTTAGTTAAACCAAAATAATAAATGGATGATCAAATAGAGTAATAGAACTTAGAGAGGAAATGTGTGCATAGTCCAATTGAAGACTAACTTACACCATCTTTGATGGAAAACAAATAAACAAGCCTCACAAGAAGAAGAATATGATGACACGACACATATTTTTCATTTTTAGAATAATTGAATTAAAAGGTATGCCTTGTTCTATGGGCAAAAAATTATTTAGTTGACTTCAAAAAAGATATTCTACTCAACCCATTGGAATCAAAGAGGAAGAATTAAAAGTAACTAAGCATATGTGCAAAAATCATTAAAGACAATGTGAAAGTAAAAATAATTAATGGTATTTATAGTTGGTTCACCAAATCTATTTATTGATATGGTAGCATTATATAGTTGGGAGTGATGAACATTTTTTTGGAGCACCCATTATGAAGTAAACATAAACGTACATGGGAATTGAAATAATCACCATGTGGAAAATCCAATGCATTCACCCAAAGCACTCATGGCCTATAGGGTATGCAGTCACAAGTGTTAAAAAATCCATGGAAAATAGTGTAACTTATAATTTCTTGGTGAATGCTATTTTAAAGTCAAAGAATAAATGTCAATGCCAATTTTCTAACACTACATACCTTGTAGGCCAAAATCACTGCTTTTGTTTCTTCATCTCCACCATTTTAAATGAAATATGTGTAATGCAAAATATCTATCTAATGAACAACATATCTAATGAGTACAATTATGTTTTCCACTAATCTAATTAGGATCTAGAATAATTGCATTTGAATGCTTAATGTTTACAAATCATGTAATCCAAATTACATAAACAAAATTAACACATTAACATGTGAATTAAGCGGAAATACAATTCATGCATACATTATTGAATTTATGCATTAAAAATTGAATGTGAAAAGAACAAATTGAGAAGG
Source organism: Sequoia sempervirens (assembly GCA_007258455.2). Classification (NCBI taxonomy): domain Eukaryota; kingdom Viridiplantae; phylum Streptophyta; class Pinopsida; order Cupressales; family Cupressaceae; genus Sequoia; species Sequoia sempervirens. Next base: position 947,833,566 of record VDFB02281492.1, read on the forward strand.
AAGAAGAGAGAGAGAGAGAGTGCAAACGATCTGATAATGGAGTTCGCCACAAATGTGACTACGTCTCTAGGTCCGCTCCAATAGAGTGAGACCGATCCAATTAATCTCCAAAAACATAATTACAATTGCACCAAGAGCACTTCGGCAGCATGACAATACTCTGACTTGCAAAAGGCTCAAATAATCTCCTCAGAAAAATCTCCATATTCCTCTGATTCAAAACTTCACCACCTGGACTTGAAAATTGCTTCACTAAGAGCATACCTTCCCCCTTTTATACACAAAATATTCCCAAATTGTTGAAAACCAATTGATTTGGGAATTTCAACTTAATCCCCCTTGCATAGTAAATATTTTGGAAAAATCCCTTATCAAAACAAATCCCCTAAAAAAAAATAATTAAATGGTTTCTATGCCCTGTCACATATTACATTCGGGCTTTTCCTGTTTCCATAAGTTACAACTAATCCTTTTGAAAAGGATTATTGTTTTACAACTTGGAGGGAATATATATTAAATTAAGGAGTTTTCATTTCCAAATTTCCACAAAACTATCCAATGCCACTTGTATTTTAAAACCATACAATATACAATGTTGGTTTGAAATTCTCATTTAAAATAGGGGATGAGTTTGTTCACGGGCTATTTACATCCCTTAAAAATAGGGATCAATTTGTTTTCCCTAAAAAATAGCATGATTTTTTTTTTTAAATAATGGTGATCCCCTTTTATAGGGAGGGCCACTTTTTTTCTTAAGGAAGTGGTTTAATTATTAAAATGGAGGGCATGACTGTTATTAATTTATTTATTTTTTATATATATATTTTAAATAAAGCCATGTCCAACAAATTGCCGCCACATGTACCTTTGGGAAGCCACCATGTGTTACCTCATGATTCATCCATGTCAGCATGATGACGTCATTCTCATGTCATCATTGTACCTTCAAGTCAACGTAGTCAACCACGAGCTTTGACCTTCCATATCTTGCACATACGAGCTCCGATTTGCATAGAACGAACACTGTCAGAAAGATCTTATCGAGCTCTTCGCATTGATATCAATTTTGACCACTATTTGTGACATCAAATTTTGACCTTTTTTCCTTGCCCTGGGCCCTAAGTTGACCAATTGTTGACTGAACTTTGACCCGCAATAACTTGGGCTCTGTAGCTCTATTTGACTCCATTCAAGTTGGTCTGCAATCAGGACATCAAGCTCTTTCTGGTGGTGTTGAAATTTGGAGTATTGGAGATTCTTCAATTTTTAGTCAAAACATCCCCTGGATCAAGCCTCCCCACTGGAGAACTTTTGGACCTCCAAAAGTGACATTTATACTAACATTAGGTGAGGACTTGGCCTCCCCACTTGTCCTATATCCTTTGTACATCTATATACATGGTTCACAATCACAATGAAGACTACAACAATATTGTTGATCATAAACATCATTCTATCACTTCCATAAGCATCTACATCAACTGTCATAGCCACTAACCAACAAATATTGACTAGCATCAAGCTAAACAATAATGCAGAGATGAAAGAGAATAAATCAACAATATATTGATCTTCCACATGAGGAACATTTTTACCCAAGGGACCATCACTACTTTCATTCATCATTCTCTCATGTTGTACTATGGGTGCATCCTATGACATCTGACCCTGGTTAGCTACTCCAAGTTCCTATCTAGAACCACCTGTGCTGGCAGACATAAGAGTTATATCTTTACTTGCATTAATCACCATCTTTAGTTGCCCTATGTTTGTAAAATAATGATCAGTCTTAATCCTGTGAGAATGTACAATATACTGAATGCCATCTTTAAACATATGATAATGATTCTTTTCCCTGTAGAAAATAGCTTTCCAATCATAAAGATAAGGGCTACCCAGAACTATCCCACAAATATCTAATGGAACCACATCAAATTGTACTTCATCCACAAACTTACTAGTGATTGTGGATATTAAAGTGCATTGTCTTGTTAATTGCAATTTATCATTCTCGCAAATCCATCCTAGTGGATAAGGTTTCTTATGTTGTGTAGTTTTCAATCCCAAGTTTCTTACATCTTCAGAAATTAAGTTAACTTGAGAACCACTATCTATGAGTGCATCAATCTTAATGTTCTTAGCAACAAACCTTAAATGAAATAGCTCATTCCTTTTCTCATCTTCAAAGACATCATTAAATTTAGAGGTAGAAGCACAACTATCAAAGGAAACATTGGAATTAGGAGCTTTACCTTTCAAACCCATAGCTGTTATCTTAGTTTCATCATCTGAATCAGAACCAAGATCCATAACAACATTTGTGGCTTTCTCCTTAGCCTTTTGTTTCTGATTTTGTCTTTGAGCCCACTTAGGCTTCAATTTGGGATGCAACTTCCAACAATGATCTTCATCATGACCCTTCCTATCACAATGAGAGCAAGAAAGTTTGTCATCCTTCTTGCCTATAGTTGTCTTCTTCCCTTTCCCTATCTCTGCATTCTTAGAAGATTTCTTTACAAAGTTATCATTATCAATGAAAGAACCCTTTCCCCTTGACTCTAAGTGTGTAGCTTGAACAGGCACTTCATCCAAATTACAAGGGTTCAATACCAAAATGGAATGTCTAAGATATGAATGAAGACCTCCTATGTAATTTAACAAAGTATCCTGGGTGTACAGAGGAACATTTAATGCAATAGCCTTCTTTCTGAATTCATGGGTGTACTCTTTTATAGTTTGACCTTTCCCTTGTTTAAACACTTGCCAATTCATTATTAATTGTTGCATGTGACCTAAGGGATATATAATTGTTTTTTAAGAGCATTAATGAATTCTAACCAAGATAAATTGACTCTACCATGCTATGAAATTTATGCTCTAGTCCTACTCTCCCACCAGGTAAGAGCTGTACCTCCCAACTGAAGAGTGGCTAACTGGATCCTAGAAGCATCATCAAAGAGGTTTTGAACTCTACAATAAACTTCTACTTGCTGAATCCAATCATCTAGTTTTTTAGCATCTAATTCACTAGAATACTTAGGTAGTTCAAATTTTACACCCAATTTAATTTGAGGCTTATTTACACCTTCAAATGGATTACTAGAAAGAGAATGTGTAGAAGAATAAGGAGAATGAGGAGAAGGAGGAGTAGATGGAGGATATTTTGGGGGATCATCACCACCTCCTGATTGCTTCTTGCTTTTACTATCCCCATGATCTTCTTCACATTTCATGTGTTCTTCCCTTTCCTTGAGTAGCATCTCCAACACAGCTTTCATCTACCAAAAAGCTCTTCAAAAATATTGCTCATTGAGTTCTTCAGGTACCTCCATTCCAGACACAGACATCTTCAGAAAAGTTCTTCTTTACCCGCTCTCAGGATTATATTCCTCAAGCTTGCCTTCACCCTTCTGAATCTTGGATCTTGTTAGCATTCAAAACCAGCTGCAATAATAGTCACCAAAATCTCTGATACCACTTGATCTGATTAGGATCTAGACTAATTGCATTTGAATGCTTAATGTTTACAAATCATGTAATCCAAATTACATAAACAAAATTAACACATTAACATGTGAATTAAGTGAAAATACAATTCGTGCATACATTATTGAATTTATGCATTAAAAACTGAAGGTGAAAAGAATGAAATTGAGAAGGAAGAAGAGAGAGAGTGTGTGCAAACGATTTGATAACATAGTGCGTCACAAATGTGACTACGTCTTCGGGTCTGCTCCTATAGACTGAGACCGATCTGATTAATCTCCAAAAACAAAATTACAATTGCACCAAGAGCACTTCAGCAGCATGACAATACTCTAACTTACAAAAAGGCTCAAAATAATCTCCTCAAAAAAATCTCCCTATTCCTTTGATTCAAAACTTCACCACCTAGACTTGAAAATTCTACTTAACTCCTAAGAGCATACCTTCCCCCTTTTATACACAAAATATTCCCAAATTGGTGAAAAACCAATTGATTTGGGAATTTCAACTTAATCCCCCTTACATAGTAAATATTTTGGAAAAATCCCCCTTATCAAAACAAAACCCCTAAAAAAAAATAATTAAATGGTTTCTATGCCCTATCACATATTACATTCGGGCTTTTCCTATTTCCATAAGTTACAACTAATCCTTTTAAAAGGATTATTGTTTTACAACTTGGAGGGAATTTATTCAATTAAGGAGTATTTCATTTCCAAATTTCCACAAAACCATCCAATGCCACTTGTATTTTAAAACCATACAATATACAATGTTGGTTTGAAATTCTCATTTAAAATAGGGGATGAGTTTGGTTACGGGCTACTTACATCCCTTAAAAATAGTGATCAATTTGTTTTCCCTAAAAAAAAGGTAGCCTAAAAAATAGCATGATTTTTTTTTTAAATAATGGTGATCCCCTTTTATAGGGAGGGCCACATGCTTTTCTTAAGGAAGTGATTTAATTATTAAAATGGAGGGCATGGTTGTTATTAATTTATTTATTTTATATATATATATATTTTAAATAAAGCAATGTCCAACAAATTGTCGCCACGTGTAACTTCGGGAAGCCACCATGTGTCACCTCATGATTCATCCATGTCAACATGATGATGTCATGCTGACGTCATCATTGTACCTTCAAGTCAACCTAGTCAACCAGGAGCTTTGACCTTCCATATCTTGCACATATGAGCTCCAATTTGCACAAAACGAACACCATCGAAAAGCTCTTGCTGAGCTCTTCCCGTTGATATAAATTTTGACCACTTTTGGTGACATCAAATTTTGACCTTTTTTTTCTTGCCCTGGGCCCTAAGTTGACCAATTATTGGCTGAACTTTGACTGGCAATAACTTGGGCTCCGTAGCTCTATTTGACTCCATTCAAGTTGCTCTGGAATTAGGACATCGAGCTCTTTCTGATGGTGCTGAAATTTGGATTATTGGAGATTCTTCAATTTTTAGTGAAAATATCCCCCAAATCATCCACCTACAAAAGTAACATGCTCATGAGAAAATAAGAGTTTCATGTTTATGAATTACATAGCATCTCATTCACTACACTCAGTTGTCTATCTGGAAATCTAGATTCTTGGTAGAATAACATTCCATTGTAAAAAAAGCGAGAGAAATAATTAATAATATTTACAATTGGTTCACCAAATCTATTTATTGGTAATAGGAAAGTTTTGTGCTTACATGTGATGTTGGTGACCAGTGTTCAACAAGAGTGAGCAAAATTGGATCAACTTTTTGGACTAGGAAAGAATTTGAAATAGACAATTTACAATACACTAACTTCCTTGTATGTCTATTGTATTTGTGCAACATTATCGAGGAAAACATATAGATATAGAATAAAATAGTTTAGCATTATTTTTTATAAATAGAAAGAGATAAAATAGGATATTTTGAATACATGGGATGCTAACAAAAAATTGTGTATACATAATCTACTAAAGAAGTTGAAAAGATAGCTATGGAAACAATGAAAAATACATTGGATAGAATAGAATATGTTTTTTGGTGGACAAGTGGATGTGAGAATTTGTGTCCATGTATATAAGAAGCAACAAATGTATGATGATAGAATCCAAAAGAACTAAACGCACGCTCATTGTCCTCCCTACCATATTGGAATCATGAAGCCACATGGGCTCTAGCTAAACCACTGAGCAAGAAAAGTAGGTAAACTCCATGGAAAATATCAAGGACTCTTATCATATATCACACAATAAGAAAAATAGAGAAATTCTAAAACAAATATTGGAAAAATACTTAAGAATCACAAGTAAGTTGAAATAGACAATTTACAATGCACTAATTTCCTTGAATGTCTATTGTATCTGTGCAGCATTATAAAGGGAAAAATATAGGTATAGAATAAAATAGGTTAGCATTATTTGTTGTAAATAGAAAAAGATAAAATAGCAGATTTTGAATACATGGGATACTAGTAAACAATTATGTATAAGTAATATATTGAGGAAGTTGAAAAGAGAGCTATGGAAACAATGACAAATACAATGGATAGAATAGAGTATGTTTTTGGTGGACAAGTGCATGTGAGATTTTGTGTGTCCATGTATATAAGTAGCAAAAAAATATATCACAATAGAATCCAAAAGCACTAAACCCATGCTTGTTGTCCTCCCTACCATATTGGCATCATGAAGCCTCATGGGCTCTAGCCAAAGCCCCTAGCAAGAAAGCTAGGTAAGGTCCATGGAAAATTTCAAGGACTCTTATCATATATCACACAATAAAAAAAATATAAAATTTTTAAAAAAACTATTGGAAAAAAACTTAAGAATCACAAGTAAGAGATGGTTGGAAACCAACATTAAACAAAATGATACAAGACAAAAAAATGTCAACAGATTGTTGTGGAAAACTGGGAGAAATGAATATTGTGATACATATTGAAACAAGCAAGTTGTGTAACAGTTAGCTTCACAATTGAAGATTCGAGCTACATTATTCGGTAGTAAACACTACAGGAAAAAAGGGGAATCATAAAAGATCTATTAGTAAAACAACTAAGAAATCAATATATACAATTCGAATTTAAAAATAATAAATAATATTTACAATTCCTTGACTAGATCTATTTATTGAAAATAGGAAAGCAATGTACTTACATATATTGTTGTTGGTGTCGAACAAGGGTGAGCAGAGTTGGATCAAGTTGTTGGAGCATGAAAGAATTTGGAATAGAGAATTTATAGCACACTAATTTTCTTGAATGTCTATTGTATCTGTACAAAATTCTAAAGTAAATAATATAGATATAGAGTAAAAGAGGTTACCATTATCTATTATAAATAGATAGAGATAAAATGGAACATTTTGAATACATGGCATGTTGGCGAAGATTTGAGTGTAAGAAATCTATCAGGCAAGTTGAAAAGAGAGTGGAGGAGACAATGACAAATGCAATGGGTAGAATAGAGTTTGTTTTTAGAAAAGAAGTACATGTCAAAAAATTGTGTGCATGTGTATAAGCAACAACAAATAGACGACGATGGTAGGCAGAAGCAATAAACCCGTGTTTAGTCCCCTCTTTAAAACTGTTGTACTCAAAAATCTATGAATTTTATAGATATATACATTCTATGTAACAGTTGGCTTGTCAATTCAAAATTGAAGCTACATTATTTTCCACTAAATATTGTAGAAAAAATAGGGAAAATGTAAAACAACTATTAGGGAAAACACTTAAGGGTCACAGGTAGTGTTGGAGATGTCTCAGGCTGCAGTGACGTGACCGGTGTTTTTTTTCTATGGCACTGCAAAGCTTTCTAATTATGTCGATTGGCACTAGTGGAGTTAGTGTACTAGATAGACAGAGGTTGAACTGAAAGTGTTATCTCACATTAGGGTTAATGCATTATGCCATTGTTGTACAATGGGATCAGACAAAGTAAATGGAATATTGCATGTCAAAGTGTGGGTAAGTGTACTTTGATTAAGTTGCATCGTCAAAATAACCATTGTAGTGTTGGTTACATATATGTACGTGTATATATATATGTATACATAAATACATACATATATATACATATATATACACATATATGCACACACACACACACACACACACACACACACACACATATATATATATATGTAATGCTCCTCCATGCTATGTATTGTTGTTGATAATGCCTGAGTTTGTGTCTTGTTTATTTGCTTCATTTAGATAGAAAACATCAAAATGAACAAGCCATGGAGATAATTTAGTAGAAGTCTTTTATGATGGATGAAAAAATTAAATAAATAATGTAAAAGTAATTTTTTGATTTTACTAAATTAAACTTTATGATTTAAAATAAATATTGAAATAAAATATTTTATAATTAATGTTATAATAAAATAAAATTTTGAGGTAAGAAAATAGAATATTAAGGTGATTTTTAAATGAAAAAGTATTTGGAAATTAAACATTAAAAATATTTATTAACAAATTATAGCTGAAATAAATTAAAATGGTAAAATATGAAATAAAATATTGAATTGGAAAGCTGCAATTATTAAACAGCTACAAAGAGAAAGAAATTGAAGTGGCAATAATTAAGTGAGTTTTATTATAATTTTTGGCATGGCAGCACCCAATGCATGCAGCTACAAAATTTAATTAATTGGCTTAAAATAAGAAAATAAAGTAGAGAATCTTCTTCGGTTACAAATTTTCGAATATAATGGCCTTTTATGGGTTTTTCTGGGAGAGGTATCAAGGAGTTTTTTTTTTTTTCTTTCTTTATTTCTTTGGCTCTTCCCTGAATATTTTTTTGGGAAATTTTGGTGGTATTTTTGGAAATATTGAGGAAGCTCAAAATGGCTTAGGATTGAGAAGTCTCGGAGGGATTAGGAGCAGGGAATTTGGAGGAGCTATGTATCATATATCCGTCGTTAAGCAAATACACCAGGTTCTAAAATAATCTCCTCATCTTAATACTGTGATAGAAAAATTTAACACTATTGTGCTAGATGGAACAAATTATGTGTCTGTATTAAACTTTGTTTATCTTCATAAGCATCATGTTGTTTTTCACCGTATTTCTTTCCCTAGAATTGACTAATAAAATATCTCATAGTTTTGGCTCCAAACGTTGCTTTTGCACCTGTTTTTGCATGTTTCTTGAATGCTCAGTCCTTCCCTAAGCAATTGTAGTCTTTAAGTCCTAAACTCATTCCATTCAACATAGGTTGTTGCCCATAATCTGATTATATGGCCTTCCTTAGTAACCTGATGAATGTATTAGAGAGTGTCACCTTCTCTTTACAATAGGTATCTGCAGAATTGGCATTGGTTGATATCAGCCTTAGAGAGTGTTGTGAATAGGGGGCTCTTGGAAACAATAAGGAAATAAATTGAGTTGGTCACTCGGCGAAAATTGTAATCACTGCATCAAGCTCCCCTCTTCTTAAGGCTCGACTCAAGGGAGATACCCTGTTTGTTTTGTTATTGAGATAGGCTTCATTCTTTTATTTCCACCCAGCTTGCAATCATCATGCACTGTCTTCGATAATGGAAGTATCTTCTATCACCAGCATGTCCTTCTCTACCCTTTTGACTCTTTCATTTGAGTAGTTCACTCTGCCTTATCAGAATCTTCCTTGTCCAGACCAGTTGGGGAATTAATCATCTACACCTCTCGGTCAACGTGTTTTGAAAACCTGAATCTAAGGAAATTCTTTTATATTAATGTCACTACTAAATCTTGAAGTAGATGCGAAGTTGGACCTAGCCGCGGTATGGGAAATTTTAAATAATCCTTGCAATAAGAATCCTTTCCATCTTGCTGTCTTGTATTCCCTGATGGTGGCTACATGTATTGGATTTGCATGCCTTAATGGAAACCGAAAGGATATATACATAAATTTATATTGATGCATTCCATTTGCCTTATATGATCTGCATTTGACTTTGGTTATCTTTTGGGTTAAACTTCATGTTGCTATCATAGCATGTCGTAGGGTTGGCATTTTGTCCTTAATCTTTTGTATCCACCCATTCTTTCAGTGATAGATTTCTAAACGCCCTCCTCTTATTCATCAACAACTAATTTTATTCTCTTTTTTGAAGCCACAAGGGGGTCTAATGTAGATCACATTAAATTCCTTTGTCCTATTGAAATCTCTCTTTATCCTTCTAGTAAATTGTGTGTTGAAGCTGAGCGGCGTCCACCTTTCTTATACTTCCTTGCCCTGGGTTCAATGGCCAAATAACCTAATTTTTGTGTTGTCGCTGCCCTTTAGTATGTCTTCAATATGGCTTAGAAACCCGAAAGCATCTATCTGGTTCCCTCTCATCTCTAGGCAATTACATGTAGTTCACTGGTTTTTACTTTTGATTATTGAAACCGACATTTTCTAAGTATTGCAACTCGTATAAGTGATTTCCCTTCCACCATTTACTTTTAGGTTCATACAACCATCAGTTCACCATTAGTAAGTTTGAGTCTCTGTTTTAATCCAACCCTTCTTCTACACCTTGTACGCATGGGACATTTGTCTTGGGATCTATACACATTTATTTGGGGATGGGTTTCTGCCTAGCATCTGTATGGGTCTTGTATAAGCCAAGCCTAGATAGAAATGGTGATTATTTCCTTCATTCATAATTTATGTTATTTAGTCAGTCATGCTTTGATTTGGTTCAATATAATGCAATGGCGAAGTATTGTATCTTATCGTTTCATAGATTATAGAGCTTTGGTTGATAGTTTTATATATATATATATATATATATATATACCTAAATGAAAATGTATATACGTAACATCTTGGATTAATATTTAACATCATGAATATTCTAAAATGTTTATATCTTATATTCAGATAGGTGTTCCTATAAATGGAAAATGGTGTTAGAAAATGATTAAAATGAATGAGAATAATCTCTACAAATTTAGGTAAATGATTTAATTACTCCTATGTAAATAATAATGAGTTGGTTTAATGTGAATTTAGACTTTCCTTTAACAAATTTAAATATGGCTTGTTTTGGGAATTTGGTATTTTACCTTAGCTGTGATCCCTCTTTGTGGATTTGTACTGGTAAATTTGTGTTGATTATTTTGCATGGGGGTACTTGTGGTTATCATTCTTGTGGGACTATTTGTGTAATGATTATTTTCTTCCAGAGGCTAGGTAAATTATCTTCTAGGTGAAATTCTTGATAATCTTGAGATAATTGTTTGTGATACTACAAGTTTATCTTGTTCATCAGCCTTGCATGGTATGATTCTTATGTGATTGGAATCCTTTGGGTACTTGTGAGAAAGAGGGTAATGCCTCGCTATTTTTTTTCCATGTTGTAATGTTATTGAGCTCTTGAGAAATGTGCAAGCGGCTATGTCCCTAATTTTATTGGTTTCCCAGTTGTCAGTACGGGAGTGGCTCTTAGTGGGGGTTTGACACACAAAGGGGTGCTAAGGTAATTGACTAAGAGTTTAATCAAGTGATAATCTAATTAACTAATTAGGGGGATCTGGGTAGTTAAAACACTAGTCAAGATAAGATAATGCCTCGCTCATGGCTCAAGTGCTAGTATAGGCTTGAGATAAGTTGAGAAGGCCTGGAATGGGAAGACCAACTACTTAGTCCGATTGGAAGGTAAGTTGGTCCCACATAGATTTTATGGGGGTCCAACAGTTGGTAGAGGCAACCAGGGTAACCCAAGATGGGGTTTGGTAGCCTAGGAAGGTTATGCCAGGGTAACCCATAGTAGATTATGCGATGACACTCTCTCCTACAACAACTTTGTGCTCCCTTGGGTCTTACATCCCCTTAGTTGACTATGTGCCTCTCGAAGTGTTTAGTCTATTACTGTGGTTGATCCATTATTTTTCATCATTGTCATGTTGACCTTATGTTTTCTTACATCTTGGGTCCATTTTTGACATAGTATCATTGATGTTTGTACTACTTGTTCTTGTATGTCATGTTAGTCTTGTGCATGTTTTAGTCCATCATCTATCAGTGATGGTGGGAACCTTTACTATCTCCTAGCATGGGGGTGCACCTTCGGGTTCCACGTGGTTGAGAGGAACATTTTTCGATCTCCATTGGGTTCCCTCATCCTGTGCACATCATGACGACTTCTCTTGATCTCTAGACTTCAGCATTGTACTGGCCCTTTGGATTTGTTATATTTCTATTTGTATTGTACAACATTGATGTATCATGTTCCATGTTTGATGTTCACACCTCACTGGAAATTAGGGAGATAACCTGATTTAGAATGTAAATGTATTGATGTATCTGTGGAAGAACACTATTATGTATTGGACTAGAGTTAGTGGGCATTGTATTTGTAATTAAATGATTTGAACCAATTTAATTCCATGTAAATATGTTATGGTTTTACTTTAATGATGATTCAAATAAATGGAATATTTTGATGCAATCTTTGTAATGATGTTAGTACTTGATTAAATTGTAATGTTTCTTTAAGGTTTCATGTTAATTTTTTTTTACGGGTGAAAAGTATTGTTGTCACGAACCCTAGAGGACTTAGACTAGAAAACTTAATATTAATACTTATTGCATACAAGTGAATGTTACACCTTTGAAAATAAAATTGTTCCGCCTCTAGTTGTTAGTGTGCATCCTCTACGATACGTGGCAAGGCATTACACATGGTATCAAAGCCGAAGTTCAAACATTGGGTGCTCTGGGTTTATATATATGAGCCCAATAATTTGTATTAGTTGCATAGATTTTGAAGTTTAAGTTTTTCCTTGTTGACCTCATCTAATACCCTGAACTTGTCCTTGCCAATGTTTGTGTAGGATAGTGCGTAGAGGATAGGGTCAAGGTCAAGGCCATGGTAGAGGATGTGGTAGTGGTCATCGGGCCAACCATCAAGACTCCCCTCCATAGAGTTCCCAAAAATTTGATCATGTGGAACAACAAGGTTCATAGAGAAATCGAGGAGGTGGAGAATAGAATATGGGACAACCATGATTGGAAGATGCACAATTGCATCAATTTTTGGAAGAGGTTCTTTCCCATCTTGGTCAAAGACAGGAGGGTGAAAAGCTATTGATTAGAGAGAGAGAAAAATAATCCACAATGGTCTTGGTCTATATATATGGATATATATATATTTTCCTATCACCAAACCCCTGAGAAAGAACATACACTGCCCATCACTATGATCAATGGTGAAGCCGATGTAAATGGGCACCTAAGTTTGTTGTTTCTAGATATTTGATTGTGCTTGAGTTTTTTTAGCCAAAAAAAACAAAATCAAATATCCAAAAATAACAAATCTTAAGCATTATAGATTGTGGAAATCTCATAGCATTAACTTCAGAATTTTATCTAGTTGAAATCAGTGTTACAAATTTTTAAACATATATATAGTTGTACCATTTATGAAAAAGAATTTGACATGTAGTGATGAAATAAGAGATGGAATAAAGGAGATATAGCCATACCTTGTATATAAATAGAATGTAGTTGCAGCTTGTACATGATGCCAAACATGTGATCACAAAGCTATTTAGTATTGTGGAGATGTGTAGTTACAGTTCAAAATATTTGCAATCTAAAATGGTTTCAATCAAATATAGTTAGTCACAAAGAAAATTTGAAGTTTAGTCTGGTGAACATGTGTAATTGGTAGACAATATCTAAATTAGGAAATATAAATAGTTGTATAGTTTATATCAAATAATATGTTATGCATCTGCAAAAGAAGAGATCAGATAAAAAAGATGTAGGTATACATCATGTAGAGAATAGGAAAAGCTCAATGAATGTATGAATATATATATGCAAACATAGGAATAAATTTCATTCATATTTACAAAATAGAAGCCTTTGCATCCCATTGTGAACATTAAAAGCCAATACACAATAAATAGAACTTAAAAACATGGAGAATAGAAGAGGTGAACTACAATAATGAACAGTTTTATATGACCAAGTGGATATTGATACAAAACAAGCAATCTATGTAACAATTGGCTTTTCAATTCAAATTCAAGCTACATCATTTGCCACTAAATATTGTAGACAAAAATGAGAAGATGTAAAATAACTATTGTTTTTAAGTTTCAAAATTCTAAATTTTGTAGATTAGTATAAAGTATAAACATGACATTCACATGTACCTTTGCATTGCTTTCAATTTTTTTTACTCTATGTATGTGTTATTTGGTTTGGATGGAACATGTTATATGTCTTCTATCAATATGTTTCATGATATTATTTTTTCCTCGTCTATTTCAAGTTCATGATAACAAACTATTTTTCATGATATTGTTCTTTTCAATTCCCCATATCAAATTGTTCATAATTGTAGTTTGTCTCTCCTATAATCCATATTTTAAAGTTGTCTTTAATTTGGTTTTTTGTCTATAATATTTAGTATCAAATTATTTGTATTCTAATACATCTTATACAATCCTCTATTTGTTTTGAATATTTACCACCAAAGCACGTAGCTTGAATCTTGTATCAGTATGTTTCAAATTTTGTTACCTGTGTATAAGTTTAAAGAGATGGGAAATGTTTTCTTTAGATAAAAACATTTATAATCACATCATATAACTATTTTCATAACCTAAAGAAAATAGGTGGGTATGTGTAAGATCATGATGGGCCAAAAAGTGGCAATATGATGGGTATGTGGCTGACGAATTTTTTTTTACCCAAAATTGATGAAACGAAAAGGGTTTTTAAAGGAGATTCTCATATTTCCATAAATATAAATTATACTTTATTTTGAATTTAATAAGTAATTATTCTTTATTTTCTATTTGAATTACGACTAAATTCCTGATTGATAGGTTGATTAAAAAACATATATAGCTTTCAAATGGTATCACATTTTTTGAATCCAAAACATGCATCACATTCTATGCTTTGCATAACTTTAAAAGGATGGATATGTTGATAAAGAGCTACCTATAGCTAATGTTCACCATAAGCTGAAAAGATAAGTGTAGACTCATGGAAAAATGTAATGTGTAGAATAGACTCTATTTATTCTACTCTAGTGCATGTAAGGATTCATGCATGCATGTATATCATCTATTGCACAATGACAAAGTTGCAAAAAAAAATTGTGTTCTCATAGATGATTTCCTTTTTTGTAGTGCTTTTCTTGCTGTAATAACTTTAAGAAAAAGAGAACGCAGATAAACAATTGGGCAAGATGGGACTTGTCTATAATGTTGATAAGTATAGGGAAAGAAGAATATATGGGAGGCCTTGTTTGAAAACAGAACCAATGCATGACATTCACCTATACCTTTGGACTGCTTTCAATTTATTTTACTTTGTGTATGTGTTATTTTGTTTGGATGGAACATGTTATATGTCTTGTATCAATATGTTTTATGATATTTTTTTATCATCTATTTGAAGTTCGTAATAAGAAATTGTTCTTCATGATATTGTTCTTTTTAGTTCCCCATAACAAACTGCTCAAAGATGGGACTTGTCTATATTGTTGATAAGTATAGTGAAAGAAGAATATATGGAAGGTCTTGTTTGAAAACAAAACCAATTCTGTGGATGAAATAGCCAAATATCATTAAAAGGAAAACATCAAATGAATATGAAAGGTTTTACTTCAAAACATAAATTGCACACAAATAACTTTATAAACACACCTAATTTTGACATGTATTGGAGCCTATCTAGCCATGCAGGAAGAAAAGAGTTGAATGTATAACTTAGTAAAATATAATTTTATAAAACAAACCTTGTTTATACTTGCAATGACAATCGTCTTCTAGGTAGAAATTATCCCACAAATTGGCTTCATATGTCCTTGTTCATCTATGCTTGCATTGATCCCAACATAATATTACTGCAAAGCAACATTTTAGTTGAATTGATCAAAATGTGTCTCGCTTGTTAGATGTGTATGGAATAGGGAAAAGACATTGCAACACAACTTACAGCAACAATAGGAGGCCAAAATGGTGTAGGATGTGGAGTAGAACATTGGTAGCACTCCCCAATCTGCTATCTAACAGATGTGCATGGTACCATTTTTCAATAGTTTGCTATCAAACCAACTACATAGTGGGTCATTTTCACAACCAAAAAAATATACATCCTGAAACAGAAATATTGAATATTGTAGTTGCCTCCCCTTGCCCTAGCGCACAACAATAGTAGGATGGTTGGGAAATGTGGTAAAAATTTCATGGATTTGTATCATATATTAGGAAAAAATACAATGTAGACAAGGACACATATTTCTGAATGTAATATATAGGAAGAGAAAAATAATGAAATGGTCAAAAGATAATTCTAGAGGTGAACATTTCCCAACTATATGAACCACATAAAACCAATTGAAAAGGTGGGAAGAACACATAAGAATATGTGCAAGGAAAGCATCAAGGACAAATAAGGAAACTTAGGGTATATAGGCACGGAAAATGGAAAATGCAACATAGATGTAGAATTTTAAACTTATTATCCAAATGCAACACTTATTTTTTAGAATGTTTCCACACTATGTGCATACATATTTTAATACACTGTGATGTCCAAAACATGTTACTAACTTATAAAACTTTTGTTACATATACATACATATGTATATATACATATACATACACATATGCACATACATACACTTTTTGTCCTTTGTTTATTATTTGTTGTTATCTATATGCATCTTTCGCATTATACCCATTACCATAGGAGAAATTGTAGTTATATCTACAAATGTTTGACTAATGAATTACATAACCCATGATTACAATTGACCAAATTTCTATCTCCAAAAACAACATGGTCACTAGGGAAAAATAGTTTTATGTTTATCAATTACATGGCATGAGCTTGATGCACAAAGGATTCATGAAACATTTCACACTCTTGAAACCCTAATCCTTAAACACATCAATTGTTTCATAAAGCCTCTGTGCATGAAGCTCATTCCTCCCATCATGAAGCTCAAAATAAAATTTCAATTTTTAACGAATTACTTCGTCGTGCAATTGAAGACTCAGTCAGATCATTTTTTATCAGAAACAAATAAACAAACATGACAAAGAGTCAAAGAATGTGATAACACAATACAATTTTTTTGGATTCTTAGAATAAATGAATAAATTTATTAAAGAACAAATATGTGCCATTAAAATCCAAAACACAAAGTAAGAATTTGTGTACACATGTATCTATGTAAGAACAAATATATATTGTATTTATTGTTTTAGTTATCTCTGTGCATGCTTTTCATTGCACCTGTTAACATAGGAGAAATTGTAGATTAACATAGGAGTGATTGCATATATATGTATATGCATAGGGTTAGTGTGAAAGCATAAAAATATCAGAGATAAAATTAGTTTGGTGGTTGTTAAGTATTATTCTTTCCAATCTCTCTTTTATCTGTTCAATTTATTTGTTTGAAGTTTCTGGAAAGATTTTTTCCATCCCAACTGTGAATAGGATTTGTCTTGCAATAGCTCCTTTACAATTTCTCTCTTTTTCTATTTTTGTTGCATTGTGAAATCAGCCACAATGGTCTTGGTCTATATATATGCATATATATTTTTTCCTCAGGTGTTGGTCACATTTATTTTGTCAAGCCCAGTTCAAATGAAGAACCAAGTCCTAGCAAAGAAATTGTTGTTACACCTTGTTTAGATACTGATAGAGTTTTAGTTTGGAGTATATTCAAGCATGTATGAAGTTCTATCAATATGTCGACAAGGTATAATAGCAATTTCTTCACTTGCAGTGGGGTCTTCATTTGAACTAGATTCTTCACTTTGAATGTTGTTTGTAACTAATTTCACATACATACATGTCCACATATAAAAAAATTTAGGGAAAGATTCCAAATCATAGCAAAACAATTAAGAATCATAGGAAAATGATACATGATTGAAAACCCCAAAATTTCATAGTTTAAAAAATTGAAAACAATCCTTTTTAAAAGAACAATAGAATAATTTGTTACAAGGAACTAAAAACAGATGAGGGAAAAAGACTATTATGAAATATATTCATACAAGACAAGCAATCTATGTAATAGTTGTCTTTTCAAATCTAAATTCAAGTTGCATTATGTGGCACTTAGTATTATAGACAAATAGGGAAATTGTAAAACAACATAGATTAGTTAAACACACATACATATAGATATACATATACACATATATGCATATATATACACATGTATATATATCTATATTACATATATATATGTGTGTGTATATAAATATATATATATAGATATACATACATACATATATATATATATATATATATGTTTTCTATATAAATATATATATAGATATACATACATACATACATATGTATGTATATATTTATATACAATGTCAACTATGTGTGAAAATCAATCCTTCAAAACATAAATAGATACATATACACATATATATATATATATATTGAAGACAAACAACACAACAATGGCTCTTTCGACAATGCAACTCAATCAATATATTTTCTGGCACATTTCAAACTATACTTTCCCATACTGCAACACCCATGTTAAATGACTTACAGATTTTGGAGAACAACAATTTTAACATAAACGATAAATAAATCATTTATGAAAAATACCCATATAAAATGATTTATAGATTGTGAAGAACAAGAGTTTTAAAAGCCTCCAACCTACTATGAAATTGATCACAGAGCCAAAGGCGATTTTTACAATAGTATGCTATGAAACCAACACCACAATGGCTGTTTCGACAATACAACTTAAACAAAGTATTCTTTCTCACACTGCAACACTCAATATTACATTTATTTTGTCCACCCCCATCTTACAACAATGACAGAATGAATTAACACCCTCATGATATATATATATATATATCCATATTGCTTTGTCAAATGAGCCATAGTGGTATTTGTTTGTATATATGGATATATATATATATATATCTTCCTATATTTATATTTTGAAATATGGATTAGGCAATTCAATACATATATATATGTGTATATGTATCTATATATCTACCGAGGAATTCAATACAATTTTGTATTTTGTCTATAATATTCAATACCCAATAAGTGTTAGAAAAGGAAGATGTTCAAAAACCCACATTAAATAGAACTTTAAAATATGGAAAATAGAAGAGGAAGACTACGATAATAAAGAGTTTGCTATGGGGAACTGAAAAAAAGAATATCACAAGGAACAATTTGTTATTGAGAACTTCAAATAGTTGAAACAAAAAGGGAAATTGGAAAAGAGCTATTACAAAAACACATAACAATCACACAAATATGACAGATGTTTGAAAATCCACATTAAGTATAACTTTAAAATATGGGGAATAGAAGAGGAAAACTACGATAATGAACAGTATGCTATGGAGAACTAGAAAAAACAATACCATGAAGAATATTTTCCCATGGGGAACTTCAAACAGTCCACAAAAAAATAATATTAGGAAACATATTCATACAAGAGACATAACATGTTCCATATAGACAAAATAACCATGGCAAATAATAGTTTTTTATAACAACCTTCCACAGAAATAGAGAAATTCTAAAAGAGCTATTGCAATAACACTTAACAACTTTCATACTAACCCTCTGCATATATATATATGCAATCACTCCTATGTTAATCTATATTGGCGTGGACAAAAAAATAGTTCCCTATCCTTTAAGTGTTATTCTAATAGCTCTTTTATCTATTCAACTTTATAGTTTTAGTTGATAGGGTCTTTTCTAACAAGGATGTATGATTATGATGATGTCTCTAAACTCTGCTCAAATGTCTCCTTGCCTGAAGATGAAGATTCCATAATCAATGAAGAGGATGACAAATCAAGATTATGTAAAAAATGATGTTGAACAATATATCCAAAGACAATGATGTGATGGATGTGATGGAGACTTGATAGCCCTCCCTAAATGAAGTGTCCTCAAAACCACAAAAAGAAGTTTGAAGCAACAAATGTGTCCAAACCACAAGTCTCCCGCTAGGAAGAAACAAATCCAATGGTGGATGCTGAAGAAACCTCAAATCCTGAATGGAATGATAGGGAAGAAGTCTCATTTATGAAATCTCTAAAGAGAAACCAAGTGCCTCCAAAATAGTCTCACGATTTCTAATCAAGGTTGAGACAAAGGGATGAGGAGACTGAAGAAAACTCTCCAAAGTGGGATCTGAATAAAGGAGTGATATCTCCTGAAGAATGTTCTCCAAACCTATAGAAGTAGCCAAGTCAGTGATACCTGAAATGAAGCCATCCCTTGATGTCAAGTTTGGAAAACTGAAAGTGTCTTGATGAATGATGATAGTGGAAGTCTCAAATAAATTTGTACAAGGAATCACTAAATGTGAAGGGATACATACCAACTGTCTCTAATGGAGAAGAAGTATTTGAGGGAACCTTGTCAACCTCTTCAGAAGATTCAAGGCAATCAACCTCCTGCACAATAATATCATCATAGGGTATTTGATCTAAGTAATGCTATTCTGAATCATTATCATCAGGGAAGGGTGGAGTATTTGAATTTGCATATATCTCCCAAATCTTAGCCCAAAGGATATGAGGAAAATCACAATGATCAATAGTACTCAGAACATCACAATCAACTTGCATTGAAATGATCTCCAAAATAGTGTATTTGCTGTAACTCCAAGGAAATTTATGAATACCTTCACTTGGACGAAGAATTGTACCATAAAAATGTAGCAACAAATCAAGTCATTAGAGATGGTGGACAATCCCCTCTTGCCATTATTGACAGTTTCCCTTGTGCAACATAACTAAAGAAGGAGTATATGTAAGCCCCATAATGAACTTTCTCAAAAAAATACAAAGACAAATGACCTTCAATAGAAAATAGAAGCTTCCAAAGATGATGTGCAACTGAAGTGATGCTACCTGGATCAAAAAATCTTTTCCCAAGCTTCAGGATATCCAAGTTATTGAATAAATGCACCAAACTAAAAAAATCAATGCAAGAGTACCTAGAGCTAAAACTGATCAAGGTTGTCTAGACTGATGAAAAAATCTCTGAATCACCTTCCTAATTCCACTGGAATCATTGAAATCTGATAAACGGTTGCAAAGATACAAGCCTTTATGTCCAAATTAGGGTTTTGTCTTCAATTGGCAGTAGATTTTTCTACAGGAAATTATTTGCAGAACTAATTTAACCACTTGAAAGTGGTCAAAATTACCTTTTTGATGGTATCTCACTTGCTAATTTTTGATACTGTGGTGAAAAGTTATGATAAAATGAAAAAAAGGCCTAGATTAGGCACTTGGCAGGCTAATGAGGAGTGAAAAATAAGCCCCTCTAGGCTAGCACTCAGTTCCTAATGTGACTATAGTGAAAAAGTTGGGGAAATATTGGGGCCACCAGCTCTAATGGTGGCAGGGTTGAGTAGCTAAGCAGAGTGAACAATACCACTTGGATAAAGTGGAGGATGGGCTGTGGTGGGAGCGGCTGGAAATACACTGACGATGATAGAAAGAGACACTGCTGGTAAGAGAAAACAACAGCCAGGCAGACAAAAGATGGCAACAAACCCTAGCACCCATGGATGTAGAAGACCTAGGTGACCAGTCAACAAATAATTGGTGGTGGATGAGGCTGACTGGGGATGTGACGAACCGACCACAGTATGGTCCCTACAGTCGACGAACAATTCTCTACAGACTTTTTGAAGCCGAGAAGACAACATTTTGTTTTTTTAATATTGAAAAAAGGAAACTAAAAAAAAAGAATAATAATTATGTTGACATTAAAAATATAAGCCATAAACATTATGCAGAAAATGTCGATGAATGTAAAAATATGAACCCTATGATATGTCAATGGGTGATTTAAATAACAGTCACCCAAATATTTTTCTACAACTATAGAAAATTTCCCACAAATATATATATATATATATATTTTTCCAAAAAAATAGATAAAGCCTGATTATTTTGAAAAAAAAAAAGTGCCTGTGACTAAAATATTTTTGCCTCAGATGACAACTGAACAGGGTGATTTTTTACTGCAAATTGTACAGATAATACAGTTGATTTTGCAAACCAAAAATATCTCTGATGGCTCCCGGGTTGATGTATCTGATTTTGATGAATGGATAAACAATCCTAGGGTTTCGAGGCCTTATAAAGACAATGGTGAGCTTGGATCTAACTCTATCTACTTCAGAAATCACTTGGTCCCCAAGTGGAGTCAAATAGCCTTTGTTGGAAACCATCAAGCCTGCAAAGAATCTCACACACCAAATTTCTTGATCGAGGGTTGGCATTTCACTGGACAAGCTTTGATACCATGTTGAGATTATGGATGCAAATTTCTTGAAGCTCAAGAGTCTTGAATGGAGGACCCTTTCCCAGAAAGATAATCAACCACACAGAAAGTGTTGCAACTAGTCATGCACAAGAAAGATTCTATTGATCTACATTATGAGATTGGATGATTACAAATGTACAAAATGCCTGATTATATAGGAAAAAGAGAAAACCTAAGATTCATGAAATGTTTCCATGTGTCATGATCTAACAACATGTGACAACATAACCCTAACTTTAACTAGACAAGGATAAGGATAGAGATAAGTTCTAGAAGGACAACTCATCTTCTAGAAGGAATCTTATCTCCTACAAATAAGGAAGGGGACATTACCCCATTATTAAATGATTTATTAAAATGCAACCTAGGACTAAATGATATATAACGTAAGTTAACTTATGCTAGTGTAATAAATAATTAATTACACTAACATTTCCAACTCTTCCCTTCTAATGTCAAGTTGAGGATGTGCAGAAAGCCATATGGGTATGTGCAGGATCATGGTGCGCCAAAAAGTGGCAATATTTGTAGGGTATGTGGCTGATGACTTTTTTTCACCCAAAATTAATGAAACGAAAAGGGTTTTTAGAGGAGATTCTCAGCTTTCCAAAAATATAAATTATGATTTAATTTGAATTTAATAAATAATTATTATTCATTTTCTATTAGAATTATGACTAAAGTCCCGATCGATAGGTCGATTGAAAAACATCTATAACTTTCAAACGGTATCATATTTTTGAATCCGAACCATGCCACATCTCTATGCTTCACATACTATAGGATTAAAAAGAAAAAATTAAATTTCATGAAGTTTTGACCAAGTTAAGGTGGTCAAATAGACGAAGTTTTTATATTTCTAAAAGTTGTAATAAAAATTCATAATTAATTATTTACTTGGAAAAAATTATAAAAATATACATCACATCTAGACATGAGTCCTCTACTTATATATAAAATCTTACAAAAAAAATATTATCATTTTATTATGGTTAGGTGGTCGCATTTACACCTACTTCTTATTTTTTCCCTGAAATTTAAGTAATTACTACATTGAAATTTCAAATTTTCACCAAATAGATTTTATTTATTTTTAAATAAACATAGTATTTTAGAAACTACATTCAATTTTCTACAAATTCTATTCTTACATATTTTTGAAATAATATAGATAACTTATTCAAATATTTACATCAAGTTTCCTAACACTGATTTTTCTGAATTTTTTGCCACTTAAGGGCCTGTTTTTTGCATGATGATCCTGCACATACCCATATACTCCTATATTGTTTGAAGTAGTTTTTGAATGGTGAAAATACACTGACATAAAGGGGCTAAAATTTGTGGTTGCAATATGTTGAAAGTGTGAGAAAATCTATTCCCATACTATTTGCTTCTTCAATTTTTTTGAATCCCACATGGCTACCATGACCATCAAAGATGTGAAGTTTTCTATTTTTTGGTGACACCCCTTCTGGGACATTTCTTGCAAAGTTTTTTAACCATTCCAAAAATATTTCTTTGGTAATCCAAGCATGCTCTTGGATTTACATGCATGCCCTTGACTCACAGTTAATAATATAGTTCTTAATGCACGCCTTTTGGATTTGAACAAATAGTAATCAAGTATAGCTTGACATGTTGCACTAACACAAGCTAGAACAATGATCCACTCTTTGCTTTTAGAGATTAATTGTGGAACATGCATTTGTTCTCTTTCTTTACAATAACTCTCATTGTATAATTTCTACTAGCCTACACACATGTTTCATCACAGTTCCATATTCTGTTGGGCCCATAATTATGTCTGTTGTACAACTCCTCCAAGTTTTCATAGAAGGAAGAAATTATTTCGGGGCATAGCATTATAGCTCATTCTATGTCCACTCCTTTTGGTGTTTGAATTGTTAGATCAAAATTCCTTTGTTGAAAGCCAACCCAGCATGACCTCCCTGCTATCCCATTTATGAATGGGTTAGGCCTCACTCCAACCATTTGGGCCACTGTTGACTTAAGTTGTGAGTTGAAAGCCATCACCAATATTAGCCATTTCTTTACACCACTGCACTATTTCAGCTTCTTCTTCATCAAATAGGATTTTTTGTGGCCCCTTCCTTTTTGTGGATGTCACACCATTGAGCCACACCCTCAAACTGCTAGGTGGGATTTCCCATTTGATTATTGAACCTTTGATTGAAATTTGATTGTCCTCAACATCTACAATTTCTTTTTACATGCGATGAATAGTCTATTTTTTTGTGGACAGAACTGTGGATGTCACATGGTCAACAATTGGCTCTTGAACATGCATAGGTGGTTCCATTGTGAACTGTAGCTTCAAAACTATCATTTTCATTTTTTTGGTTTGCCTTTTTAGAAATAACATCCTCATTGATGTTGACTGTTGGATAGATTCATCAACAACATTTGGAACATTGAACCTCACTCCATGAGGTACTCTAATTAAGTACCTCCCACTTGATCTTTTCCTCTTCTTCCCTAGTGCCATGATTACCATTGATCATGTTCATTGTAAGCCATAAAATGTTAGATAAACAATGTTGAAAGTGATAAAAAAAAATGTAGTAATCATTATTGAAACAACCAACAAAGCCAGGAGTACCATTGTTTGCATTTTGAAAGGATAATGATTTTTGTCATTACCTCACACCATAAAGAATAGACATTAGAAAACCATTGAGGGTTTACATATATACAAATATAAATATATACAAACATATATATGTATATAGAGAAATATATATATATATATATACACGCATATACATATGTAATGAAAATGCCAATTGATGTGTACAGTTATATTGAATATAAAGGAGTCTAACAGATGATTAAACATTCTTATATTGATTTTTTGAATGAACAAATAGTATATGTAGACACACTTATATATACACGTATATACATATATAGTGAAAATGCAAGCTGATGTGTACACTTATTTTGAATATTTAAAGGATCCTTTTATGAAATAAACGACAAATATAAACCTTGAGAAATAACCAAAAATAGTAATTGAACACACAAATTATTTAATTTGTAAATGGGGTTTGTAAGGAAAAACCCGTCACCAAAAAATACCCTCACTTATAACATATAAAAAGACACAGCATAAATATAAATATTAAATGCACAGCTCATGAAAATAACTATAAGTAGAATGTAAAAAATACCAACCTGAAACTTGGGATATTGGAGGAATGTGCAAAGGAATGTGCAGAGGATGCCTATCGATGCTTTGAAGTTTGCAGAGAATAATTCTTCACAAAAAGTAATTGTGAATTCCGCTAGCTGCTTCCCCCTCTTATTTAGGAATTTGAATCTGACAAGTGAATGCATTCAATTTGGTTGTGTTTCAAATTTGAATTTGTAGTTGCTAGTTACGTAGGTTTTTAAAGATGAATTGATTGGATTCTTCATTATATTTGGATTTGATGTTTATTTGGGGAGCCTTACACTAGTATTTAATTGTGTAGGTACCTACAAGAAATGAAGTTAATACATCTAGCTACCAAGGAGAGTTTCAAAGACTGTGCATTTCCAAATCCATAGAGATGATAGGAGATTGTGATTATGTCATGTAAAGCACCATTAAGTGTGCATGAGTATTTAATAAAATAATATGTAATGAGGGTGGCGCCTTTTGCAAGTGGGGGTATTTGTAACAATAAAAAATTTAAATTAATTGTAAATGAGCATTTTTCTATGCAAGTTGACTTGAATTGTAAATGGATATGTGTAGGATCATCATGGAAAAAGCACGCCCTTAAGTGGCAAAAAATTCAAAAAAATCAAAGTTAGACAACTTGACATATAAATTTGAATAAGTTATCTTTATTATTTCAAAAATATGTAAGAATATAATCTGTAACAAATTGAATGTATTTTCTAAACTAATAGGTTTTTTTTTTTTTCTAAATCTATTTGGTGAAAATTTGAAATTTCAATGTAGTAGTACTTAAATTTCAGGGAAAAAATAAGTAGGTGTATGTTTGACCACCCTAACCACAATAAAATGATAATAGTTTTTATAAGATTTTAAATATAAGTAGAGGACTCATGTGGGATGTGATGCATATTTTTTGTAATTTTTGAAGTAAATAATTAATTATGAATTTTTATTACAACTTTTAAAAATTATAAAACTTGTATGTCTAACCACCTTAACTTGGTCAAAAATTCATGAAATTCAATTTTTTAATCCTATAGTATTCAAAGCATAGAATGTGATGCATGTTTGATTCAAAAAATGTGATACCATTTGAAAGCTATAGATTTTTTCAATCACCTATCAATCAAGACTTTAGTCATAATTCAAATAGAAAATGAATAATAATTATTTATTAAATTTAAAGTAAAGCATAATTTAAATTGGTGGAAAATTGAGAATCTCCTTTAAAAACCCTTTTCATTTCATCAATTTTTGGTGAAAAAAAAATCATTAGCCACATTCCCTACACATACCCATCATATCGCAACTTTTTGGCCCATCATGATCCTACACATACCCAAATACAAATGCATGTGTAGCTAACTATCTATATTAGTTAGTTGCACATTGTGTTATGAGTAGCCATTCATGTTTTTGCAATATTTTATTTGATAAAATAATGTTTTTTAATTTGGGTCAAAGTGATTTTTTTTGGGAGGTGGAGTGAGCATGGAGTGAGCAGTAATTGGATGGGGGGCAGTAACTAGGACATCTCCCCTACCAATCTTTCCCATTGGAATATAATTTCCTATAATATAGTTAAAACTTAACAACAAAAATAATTACTTATCTAATACTTGATGGTGATTTATTTTGGTAGATTTGTCACGTTTAGTCCTCCATTATATGAAACAATCTACTAGTTACTTTGTAACTTTTCAAACATAAACTTCAAAAAGTATTATAGACTTCATCAAATGTTATGAAAACCTTTAAGAAAATTTAGTATCACCTTTCTTTTAAAGTTGCAATCTCTTCCGACTTGTATTTTATCACAATTTATTAAACCTCACTTATAATATTTTCAAAAGTCATATCTAAACATATGCATCCTCTTTAAAAAAATACATATCATTGACCCCTTATAGTAAGATAACTCCAATTTCATTCAAAAAAACCTTATTTTTCCTCATATTCAATCAAATTCAAGTAGAAATAATATTATTTTATCACCATACAATAAATATAAAAAGAGTGTGTTGATGGTAATGGTAGGAGTCAAAAATTCCACACAACCTTAAACTCATCTAGAAATACTTTTCAATGTTCTTTCAATATTTATTTTAAGAATACAAAATTATATTGAGAGAATCTATATGTATAGCACCAAATACACCTCCTCACAAAAGTTGTGATAGAGTCATAACAATTGATTCCTTTCTTGGTGAATGGATTTTGGATCAATGAAATCCTTCAAATAGTGACTAAAATAGTGATCCAATCTCTAAATTTTATGCAATGACCTAGGTTTATAGGAAATCGGTGTCTCAACTAGCAAATCCTTTAATACAAAATCACTTAATCTTTTGACTAGAAAAAAAATAAAATTTATGAAATATTTTTTAATAAAACAACTTAAAATAATGTATGGTATTATTCCTTTAAATTGTAACTTATTTTGTGCAATAATTTCTAATTGTATTTGACTTCTGAGCTTCAATCAATATCACAATTTTCAATAGGTTTCCCTCACAATTTACTATGCTCTGTATCTTTGGAGCCTTCTTACACCCAGGGAGATGAAATTATTTGTTTGGTTATTTTAATCTATTCAAAGGTTGAGATACCTTCCTTTCAAACAACAAATTCAATGAAAGTAGTAATCTCCTTCTTCCTATTAGCTCTCGGTGATCACAATTGATTTTGTAACTTCCTTAAGTAGCTTCTACAAATTAGTGACTAATTTTATTTGTGGTAGCCTTGTCTTTTTTACATTATTTTACTTCTACATTCTCCTTCTTCCTAGAATTTTACTACATTGATATTCTTATCTCTCTTAACCACTTGTGATTTAAATACTAAAATCTCTTCTTGATTGTCTAATCTTCATCTAATTTCCATATAATTATCTTGTCAATCTTTCTCTCTTAACCTGCCCTTATAATTGTAATTGACTCAAATACCAATTGTTAAAATTGGAGATCTTGAATTATTCTCTATATTTCAAATTAATAGATCCAAAGATCTTCAAATAGGTCTTATTCTTAGAGAGATGCTTCTCCTGCATGAGACACAACTTTACATAATTGTTGTGTTGTGTTAAAATATACTTTATATTTTTAACACTTTCCATCAACTTAGATGCATATGGCATATATATATATTGAATTTTGTATATTTGGTATATTTATATAATATTTTTTGACATTGTGGGGTTGGAAGGTGGGAGCTTGTGTGATAAAAATATTGTGACAATGTCGAGTTGGAATGTTAGACTTTGTGTTTGAGTTTTTTTTAATTTTATCTTTCATATAAGTAACTTTGATGGAACTTTTTTTTTGGAGAAAATAGTCGATTGCTTATGGGGATATCTCCCATTGAATAAAAAAATTGTTTCCAATTACACTACATAAGGCTTTCTCAATGAGAGGCAAGATGAAGCATTGCTTCATATACAATAACAAATCACACTCCTTGAGGCTCTATGTGAAAAGGTCTTCATGAAGATGTATATTTAAAGTGATGGCTCATGATCCACTAATTCCCACTATCTATCATAGCTTCCCATATCTTCCTTAATAAACATATGAAAGTACACCCAACTTGTACACACATTTGAGGTAATCTCTCTCCGAGTACTGTCAATCGATTGATGGTGAAATCCCCTAATTTTTCTAGATTCATCCATATCTTCCCCAACCAACCTTGAAGTTCAACCAATTACTCATGATTCTTACCTTGATGTCATTTATACAAATCTATGAATCTCCCTCTATGTTAATGTGTTGGTATCTCTTTTCCAAATAGATGGTAAGCCCAGTGTTAATGGAAAAAAATCCAACCTCATTGTTTGTACACCATCATCCAATTTCTTCAATAGGGCCCATACTAGCTCCCCCCAATGATTCCTAATGACACATCCAACTCTTGACTTACTCAGGTTACCCCAAGCAGCTCCATAATATGTGAGCTTTAAACATCCACTCGGAGGAAACTCCCATCTGGCCGCAATCCGCTTCTCCTTAACTTGGGGGCCCAAGTTGCTGAAATTATTTGACATCCTTAGCCCTTTCCAAATCCTTATGATTTGATCATCCCAATTAAAAAAAAATTCTTCATATGGAGTGCATAGGAATTTACAACTTTTGATATGCCTCCTATGATCCTCACAGTCTATTTTAAGTTTCATTTAAAGTCCTAGAATATGTGTTTATTCCTCTCACACCATAGATGCTAGATTAGGATAGTCTGACTAACAACCCAAATGTCTCCCCAAAAATTATGACCCTTCAACATTGGACAACTTCATAGGTAATCGTATAAATCTAATTGTCAAAGTCCTTTCCAACCGAGATTTCCACTTAACCAATCCTAACACTTGGAAGCCACTTCACAATATATTAGGAGGTGATTGGAACTTTTCTCACTACTTTTACATAGAGGACACTAGTGGGGGCCAACGACACCCACCAAGTGTAATCTATCTCTTGTTAAAAATCTCATATGCAGAGCTATCCAAGCAAAGGCCCAAAGTTTAGGAAGTGGCTCCATTCAAACATAATTTTGTTGGCCAATCTTAGCAATGATGCCTCTTATTTATTAGTTGATAACCCAACTTAACTATATCTCTTGACTTCCCCCACACCAAATAATTTTGTCTAGTTTCCAAGAGAGAACCAAATTTTTCCTTTCTAGTTCACTTTTTGTTTCTTCCCTCGCCCTCTTACTAACCTCAAAATGATCCACCAATGGGGAATCCAATGAATATTTCTCACTTACCACATCTATGATAATATAATTAGATACACAACCATCCTGTTACTTTTTTCCATGAGTATCCACTTACCAAGGGATCCATCTCCACTAATGGAAAGTATCCATTCTAAGAGTCCCACTAGAAGGCTACTCTCCACCCATCATTGACTTGCTAGGTCATATGATCTGTTATAACTAACCAACAATCACACATGAATTTTCAGATATGTGATCTAGGCCTCAAATTTTCTAATGTGCTTGAATTATAGTCTCCTTATCACTATCCAGATAATTCTTCCTTAAAACTTTAATCCATAAGGCCCATGTGCTTCTTATACATCATCCAAACAAGTTTGGCTCCCAATGCCTTGTTCTGGATGTTGATTTTTTCTATGAAAGCTCCCCAATTTACTTTTTCTTCATGAGCCATATCCCAATTTATCAATGCAAGGAATTTGATCCATCCCACAAAAACCTCTTCTTAAGTCATTTATTTCCCACTCCACCTTCTCCAACAATCATAGAGTTGACATTACATATATGTGGATAGCTGTCATCATCGCATTAATCATGGTTATCCTACCTGGAAATGTCAACCATTTCCCTTTCCGAATTGATGCACATTTGCAATAGCCTCCATAGTTCACTATTAATTCTCAAGTTTAGTCACCCCTTGGAAGAGTGGGACCCACAAATAAAAGCATGGAAGTGTGCTAATACCAAAACCAAGAGTGTTCATAATCCTTCTTTGATTCTACTAGTTTGTGTTGAAGAAAAAGATCTTAGATTTCTTCTAATTAATCTTCTGACCAAATTTGGGCACATATAGGTCCAAAGTATTTTTTATATCTCTTGCTTCTATAAAGATGGCCTCACCTAAAAGCATCATATCATCATAAAATTATTGGTGTGTAAGGGGCTCCAAGCCTGCCATCACTTTCACTCCCTTCCACAACCCACCACCTTTCTTCTTATTGATCAATCTACTTAGCCATTAGCACAAAAATTAAGAGGGACAAAGAACCCCCTTGTCGCAATCCTCAAGAGCATGTGAAGAAACCACATGGGTTTCAACTAACTAAAACAAAGTTTAGTGTACTAAAGATAAGAAACCAAAAAGCCATTCTTTCCATTCCACTCCAAAACAAAATGCATCAAGAACTTTCATCAAGAACTGCTAGTTTACCCTATCATATGCCTTACTAATGTCTATTTTTAAGATGTTTTCCTTTTGCTTCCCTAATTGGATTGAGTGGATTACCTCATTTACAAGTATGATGCCCTCCATGATTTATCTACCAAGTATGAATCCAATTTTCTCACATGAGATTATGTCTTCCATTGATCCCTTCACCCTATTATTGATAGATTTGGTGATGATCTTATAGATTGTGTTACATAGAGAAATTGGTCTAAAAAATGTTAGAGTGGATGCATTCTCCTTTTCCTTTAGCAGGACAATGTAAGAGTTGTTGGTTTTCTTCTAAATTCTCTTCTTAATTTGATATTATTACACTTCCCACACCTCATTCCTTATGAAATCCTTGCACTTTTGATTTCTAAAATTGAAAAAGGTTACATAAATTTTAAGTTCATCTCTTGAACAAATAATATTGGTATGCCCTCCATGATTTAAATTAAATGTAGTGAGTCAGTATCATCTTGTGGAGAAAACATATTACTGAGGTTTCTTACACATTCATCTTGTATCTCACTCTTTGTCTCCAACACAAACCCATTATGGTACTAGATCTTCTCTATTATATTACTTATTCATTGCAACTTAAAGAGGTGTTATGGAAGAAAATTTTGTTCATATCACCCTCTTGCAGCCATAGTTCTCTCGATTTTCTCTTCTAAAATATCTCCTCACTTGCCAATAATTTTGAGTGCTCTACCCATAAACCCTTCTTAGCCATAAATTATGTGCTAGTCATGCCTTGATCTATTACATGCTGATTTAATGGGCCTCTAGTTCTTCTTCCACCCTCTCAATTTTTCTTTGATGATATCCAATTTCCTAATAAAATTATAGCTTTTTGTCCCTTGTATGAGTTCCTCTTGTAACCATCATTTCGTAATTAAAGGCAGAAGAGTATCATCCCACCACCACATTTTTTTGAATTTGAAACTCCCACACGTGGGAGGTTTGTCAATCCTCACTCATAGTGTTTCCAGGAAATGACCAAAACTATCCCTAGCAATACTTCAACTTCCTATAGTTTGTTGGATTTTAACCAATTAGAGGAGAGTAGCAATCTATCCAATTGTTCAACTATGTTAAGAAAACCATGACGAAAATTTATCCAAGTGAGCCATCCACTGGTGGTAACCACATCAACTAGTCCATTTGTGGTAATGTAATTTTTAAAATATTTCAATACAATAGTTTCTTTTGCGATAGCCTTGCTCTTTTCGTTTGAATCCACTATAGCATTAAAGTCACCGCCTAGGAAGAGTTTTTGATCTTGATACTATTCCATCATCACAGTTATGTTGCTTTACAATTTTTCTTTATCTTCTATTTTTGTGGGTCCATAAATATTGAAAAATAAAATTTTAAATCAAGGAGGATAGTTCAATAATCTTACAATAAATGTAGTTTAGTGGTGGAACATAATCCTTGATTGCTATCTTCAATGGGTTCTATAATATTACTAGCCAACTTGAATTTCCCATTGATTCACACCACGATCCTTCCCATCTCTTACAATGTGCTATAAAGAGCTCAACTTCCTTCTTTCTAGGTTTTGTTTTGTGGAGTAGAAAAATATCTACTGAATAAGCTCGATCTAGTGCTTGATCAAGTGCCTTTTGTTAGGGGTTTTCAAGCCCCTAACATTCTAGATAACTATTTTCATCACTCCCTATTTGGGAGGTTGCACCTCCCTTTGACCTTAATAGATAATAATTGATAGTGGAAATACCTTTATCCCTAGCTTCTTCCTCCCTCTTTTTCTTATTTGTTTTCATGTCAAGCTTTCAACTATAGCCCAAGTTTAGGGTTTGATGGGAAATTTTTGCAATGTGTCTTGATTTCTCAAAGTCTATCTCATCTTCCACTTCATTTTATTTTGATACAAAATCTTGAGAATCCTCATGATGCTCCAGATCATTGATTTCCTCCATCTCCATATATTTTTGGTGGTCTTTGTAGACCCTAACACTTGCTCTTCCCTTATTCCTTCTTTAGCAATCCCATATTTCTCTGACCCAATTGCTTGTCAAAACGTTGATTCTTTTACTTGTGGGGTTGCATGTTCCCTTTTATTTTTCCCTTCAATCTTCGAACTTGCCAAAGATAACCTACATTCCTTATTGTTATCCCTACTTTCTCCCATGTTTCCTTTTATACTGTGTATGATACCTCCTAATTGACTAGTATATTCCTTTTATAATGTGTATGATTCCTTATTGTTATCCCTACTTTCTCACAGTGTTTCCTTTTATACGTTCCTATCTTCCCTTCCTTTATTCAATCGATTTGTGTCAAAAACCTTCACATCTCCCTCCTTCACTTCACTACCAATTTGTCTCATATTGTTGCGACTCTCTTCCCTTTGATGAATTTTCCTTTTGCATAGGGACCAATAGAATTTTGGTTCTTCTATTTTCATCCATTGGATCCAAAAATTACTTCCTACCTTCATATGAATAGTTTCTGGGATCGCATGAATCACCATGATCTTGAGCTTGGCATAAATTAGGGTTTCACTTTTCTACAAATTGACATCAATTGTGCACTCAATTGTGTCCCCTATTTTCACAAGGTATTTTCCCAACCAGTATTCATAGGGGAGATTATATAGCTATAGCCAAGACAATTTCTCTAGTGGTTCCACCATTAATAGATCAAAATTCCTTTGCTAGTATTGTAGGCACAAATATGATTCCTCATTTTTCTAGCCATCTATGTCCATAATAAGCCTATTTTCCTCTACTGAGGGGAATAGCACCACAACCAATCCATTGGGAATGAAGTTAAGAACAAGATCAACCTTCCAATTATGTGACACCCACTTTCTTATTTCCCATTGAGTGAAACTTCTCCCAAGGAATCTTCCAATGAGTAGCCTATTTTCAAGAACCTCAACATCTTTCTATGCCAGATTTGTGACATCGATGATGACCTGGATACTTTTTTGTCTTTATTTTATTATTTTCCTCCTTTCTTCTTTCACCTAGCAGCATAACATTTGAGATCGATGCTAGACACCCAAGCTTCCAAGCTTCTTCATACCTCGGCTACCCATTCCACACCCAATTGATCCCTTGAAGCTCTGATGCTTTCTCCTTCTGCACTAGTTGCCTCTCCTATGCTTAATTCCAACCTTCTTCCTGAGTACCTCAATCATTCTAGCCCACTCTGCATCTTCCACCCAGGTGCTTGCTCCTCCTTCTATTCTCTCGCTGCAAACTTTTATTAGCCAATAGACTATTTTGTTTGAACCTTATATTAGGATTTTCATCAGCCTAGCCGTAAATTGGATTTGTTGGCACAAAAGATCTCTTGACTAGCAGTGACTTGATCATTTTTTTTTATGGCATGCGTAGCATCATATTTACATGGGTTGGTGGTGGTGGAGTTGCTAGCCTTGGTACACATAAGGTGAAATGTAATTGTTTTCTCACATAAGGGTTAATACATCCTGTCATTGTTGTACGACGACAGCAGATGAAATGAATGCAATATTCAATGTTGTAGTGTGGGAAAGTATAGTATAATTAAGCAGTATTGTCGAAAGAGCCATTGTGGTGTTGGCTTGATAGTAGACTATTGTTAAAATCAACCAATTTGGCTCCATTTTTTACTAGATTGGAGGGTTTGAAAACTGTTGTGTTGCAAAATTTGTAAGTAGTTTTACATGGGTATTCTGCATAAATGATTAATTTATTGTTCATGTCTTTTGTTCTCTACTCATTGTTCCTTTTGATAGTAGGTTGGAGGGTTTTAACACTAATGTACTACAAAATGTGCAAGAAAGTATATTGATTAAGTTGCATTTTCATTGTGGTGTTGGTTTGATAGCAAACTACTATAAAAATCATTGCATTCGGCTCGGTTTGATAACATATTGGAGGATTTTAAGACTGTTGTGCTCCAAAATCTGTCAATCATTTTACATGGGTAT
Source organism: Sequoia sempervirens (assembly GCA_007258455.2). Lineage (NCBI taxonomy): Eukaryota > Viridiplantae > Streptophyta > Pinopsida > Cupressales > Cupressaceae > Sequoia > Sequoia sempervirens. The sequence continues at coordinate 947,868,419 of VDFB02281492.1, forward strand.
TTTTCATAAATAATTAATTTATTGTTCATTTCTTTCACTCTCTTCTTATTGTTCCTTGTTATATGCTTGCATCTTTACCATTATACCCATTTTGGAGACATCAAAGAGATTATGGCTCTATATGGATGGATTTATTGTAGTTAAATCTTGTTTCTTTCACCAAAAAATATGGTTAGGGTTAGTAATTTTTTTAGGTTTTGTTTATTGTTTGTAGTTATTGTGCTCTGGCATCTATAAGTCATGTTTTACATGGGCATTTTGTGTAAATGATTAATTTATTGTTCACATTTTTTTCTCTCTGGTTATTGTTTCTATCTTTTCCATTATACCCATTTTGGAGACTTCAAAGAGATTATGGCTCTGTATGGATGGATTTATTGTAGGTAAATCTTCTTTCTTTTGTTAAAAAATATGGTTAGGGTTAGTAATTTTTTCTCACTCCATATATTGTTTGTAGTTATATTTATGTATCTTTGGTGGTATTTCCATGATGAAAAATTCTATTTAGGGTTGAGCTGATGAAAATTCTAGTGTAAACTTCAAACGAATAGCCTATCAACTAAAACTATAAAGCTTAATAGATAAAAGAGATATTAGAATAACACTTAAAGGCTAGGGAACTATTTTTTTGTCCACGTTGATATAGATTAACATAGTTGTGATCACATATATATATATATATATATATATATACGCAGAGGATTAGTATGAAAGTTGTTAAGTGTTATTGCAATAGCTCTTTTAGAATTTCTCTATTTCTATGGAAGGTCGTTATAACAAACTATTATTTTCCATGGTTATTTTGTCTATATGGAACATGTTATGTCTCTTGTATGAATATGTTTCCTAATATTCTTTTTTTGTGGACTGTTTGAAGTTCCCCATAAGAAAATATTCTTCATGGTATTGTTTTTTCTAGTTCTCCATAGCATATTGTTCATTATCGTAGTTTTCCTCTTCTATTCCCCATATTTTAAAGTTATAGTTAATGTGGTTTTTCGAACATCTGTCATATTTGTGTGATTGTTATGTGTTTTTGTAATAGCTCTTTTCCAATTTCCCTTTTTGTCTCAACGGTTTGAAGTTCCCCATAACAAACTATTCCTCGTGATATTCTTTTCTTCAGTTCCCCATAACAAACTCTTTATTATCATAGTCTACCTCTTCTATTTGATTTGCAAGGAAAACCCATGTCAAATCTTGTTTCAAAACTTGCAAAACCTCTATTGAAATCATGGGAAAGAAAACAAAGAAAAATTCAAACCATTGAAAATTGAAAGATGCACAAGAGAAACCTCCATTATGAATTAGAAATTAAGAATTTATGCTTGAAAATTCTTTGGCTGTGTATTTTTTTCTATAGGGAAAATTTGCCCAATTTTAACTGTTAAATAATGGGAATTTATATATATATATATATTCTATTATATATATGCATATATATATTTATATATATATATGCATATATATATATATATATATATATATATTGAAGTTATGATTATGCTGGGAATTTCTTTTTTTCCTAGAAATTTTACTGCTGGCAAAAAAACCCTTTTTTTCATAGAGAACCTCTATTTTTTCTCTTGCTGTGTTTTGTTTATTTAAAAAAAAATATAGAATTAAAAAAAAAATTGTGGGGGAGCTTGGGGCTGCCCCCATAGCCACCCCCATGGGAGGTGTTGTGGAGGCAGCATCGCTGCATTCACAGGCAGCTACGCTACCCACACAATGTGCCCCAAGGGGAGGCTATGTAAGTAGCCAGGCCTCTCCCTTTGGGAGGGGCCTGCGGCCTTAAATTCGTGCACTTTATATTTTAATTTTCTTTACTTTTAATTTTTATTTAATTGTTATATATATATAATATAATATATATTTACATATTATATATAATAATTACATATTACATAATATATATATTATATTAATATTTAAATAAAGTTGTTTAATTTATTATTATTTAAATCTATAATATATATATTATATATATAATATGCATAAATTATATATATAATGTATATATTATGTATTATTAAATAATTAGAGTTGGAATTTTAAATGGTTGATTTTAAATGGATATATTCAATTAATACTTATATATTTAAATATATATATATATATAAATTTGTATATACACTAAGTATATACTTCTATATATATATATATATATATTTGTATTTAAATACAAATTATTTTAAGGTGATTATTTCATTATCAAAGTTGAAATAAAAAAAAAATGATTTTATAATCAGATGATTTTATCTAAAAATTTGATTTTGATTATTTTGTATGATTGAGAAACATGGAGTTAAATCATTAATTTTAAATTTCTCAACATTGCGAATTAAATTTTATTTATTTTTGAGTAATTGCAAGTAACGTTGATTGAGTTAATTGGATTTAGGAAATCCTAACATTAGTTTATTTAATTACCTAAAATACTTTCTAGTGATGTTTTTGTTCATTCTCGGTATTCAACAATTATGTCAATTGTTATGTAAGTCTTCCAGAGGGGGTTTTCATGTTTTTGGTATGGGTTGTCATTATGATAGTCAACCTTTGGATTGCCTTGGGGAGTGCGTCTAAATGTATCTAGTGTTGTACCTGGTTATCAAGAATGGGATGTGTTGACTTTATGTCATGTATATAGGGAGTCATTCTCCTTAGGTTGCACTTGTGTACCCTTGTGTGTGGAGTTATTCCATGTGTTGTCTTAGAGGAGTGGCTTGCTATGAGGGCCGACACACAAAGTGGTGTTAGGGAAACTCTTTGTAAGTTAGTTAATTCAGTGATAACATAATAAACTTATTAGAGGTTTAGGTTGCATCAAACACTTAACAAGATTAATTTTTTCTTGCTTATGGACACAAGGGCTTGTATAGACTTGGGATGAGACGAGAAGGCCTAGAATGGAAACATCGTTATCTCATCTTTATGAGAGATAATTGATTCTGCATTGGTTTACATGAGGGGTCAGGAGTCGTTAGAGGTTTCCAGGATATCCCAAGATGGGGGCCGAGACCTAGGAAGACTTACCAAGATATCCCATGTGACATTGTGATGACACTTCTCTTAAGTTAACAATATGTTTGTAACAGTGATGCAATTGATTATTTAAATCTGGAAGCATTGTAACCATTGTGTTATTTGATGTTGTACTTGTATTTAATTCAGTTCAGTTTTGTGTAGCCTATGTCTAGAGGTAGATGGTCTTGTCTATGAATCCTTGTTACTATCTCCTAGCATGAGGGGTGAGCCTTCGGGTATCAAATGGTTGGGTGGAACATGCACCTTAATCTGTTGGGTCATCTTCTTGTTCATATGGACGAGATTTCCAGTTGGAGACCTCGTGGGATCCAGTTTCTTTTCATGCTTTATTCTTTCTAGTTATTATTGTAATTTTATTACCCCTCATTTGTATTGAGGTGGAAGATGTAATTTGTAATCATGTTTATTGGATTTACCTCATTCGGGGAATGAGATTTGTAATTGTATTGTACATTATTGTTATTGGAAACATGTGGTATCTCTCATGCTTGGATGTAATTTTATCATGTATGGAATGTATTTGTATTTAATTTAGTAAGCAATTAAATGTTATGGTTTCAATTCATGTTTCTTGTTTGGGTTTAAGTAAACTTAGTCTCGTAACCTTAGGGGATGTTGGCAATGGGTAGTGAACTTGCATGTTAATTGTACTTAAACAAAAAAAAAATTATTGCATTTGAGTAGTTAATTGCAACTTCCCCTAGGGTTGCTTGGTAGAGCATTACACATTGGATCATGTTTTGTCTTTAGACACTTACCATTTTTGCAGATGATCACATCTTCTAGGGGGGATATATTGTCTCTCTTTCTCCCTATGGGGAGGCTATTGTATTTTATCCATGTGACATATGGTGTCCTTGGGGGGTATTTGGGATTCCTCCATCCTTCCCATCCTATCTCACATTTTTTCTTTTTCATCTCCTTTTTGGAGAGGGGTTTTGTTCCCACTGGGTTTTCCCCTTTTCTTTGGTTGTGGGATATTTTTTGCATCTTCATGTAAATGGGTACCTAACTTGGCCTCATAGCTGAGACCCATCATCATCATCATCGTCATCTTTGCATAATCATTTAATTTTCATCCCTAAGTTGAACTTATGGGGGGTGCTAGTGTAATTAATTATTTATTACACTAGCATAAGTTAACTTAGGTCATATATCATTTAGTCCTAGGTTGCATTTTAATAAATTATTTAATAATGGGGTAATTTTCCCTTCCTTGTTTGTAGGAGATAAGATTCCTTCTAGAAGATGAATTTTCCTTCTAGAACTTATCTCAACATTTATTAATTTCCTAGATAGGTTTCACATGTCACATGTTGTTAGATCATGACATATGGCAACATCTCATGCATCTTAGGTTTTCTCTTTTTCCTATATAATCAAGCATTTTGTACATTTGTAATCATCCAATCTCATAATGTAGATCAATAAAATCTCTATTGTTCATGCCTAGTTACAACACTTTTTGTGTGGTTGATTATCTTTCCTGGAAAGGGTCCTCCATTGAAGACTCTGGAGCTTCAAGGACTATGCATCCATAATCTCAATAGGAAACACTTTCTGGCAAAGCTTTTGTAGAAGATTAGATTCCTAATAATATTTGAAGTGGTTTTAGAAGAATGATAATTTGGCCATTAGATTGACATGCACTTAATTTGGATATGGGGCCAAGTGAAGTTTTCATAGTTGGAGATGAAGGAACCACTATGGGAGCAGAAAAAGGGGGTAAGATAGTTGAGGATGAGGCATAGTTCATGGCAGTGAAGACTTGTTTGAGGATATTAGGTTGCAATGAGGAAGAGATTGGAAAGTTTGTGGTAACCTTTACTACAAGCAATCCCCCAATTCCAAAGAAATGAAGAAGAAGGATGTTGTATATAGAAAATTAAGGTAGCAGAATTTGAAGAATAACCTGCAATTTAAACATGTAATCAGGCAACAGAAAATGAAGCGAGTCTCAATCTATCATCTAAATTTCAAGATGTAGATTTAAACCTAGCAGTGCATCTAAATTTCATTCAAAGGGATGAAGTACTATCCATGTCATCACCATCACATGTTGATCCTAAAGAGGTCATCCATTACTTCATGGCTGGGAGAAATTGGAATGCAAATGATGAAGCAAGTGGAGTGGAAGGTAATGACTCAAGCTATGAAGGAGCTGAATATGTGTCATGCACACAAGTCGATGACCAAGAAGCAGTAGGAAAGAGAAGTATTTTTTTATAACTCCCAACAAAAAGGATGCATAAATCATCAAATAGAGGTTGTAATGGGGTACTACGCCTAAGTAGCCAATCTCAAATTTTGACATCAAAAGATTTTTTCAATCTGTTGAATGAACAAGAGGTAAAGAAATGAAGAAACCAAGAACAGTAACAAAGGAAAAGGGAGAAAATGGCAGAAATAGAAGCAAACCTGGGAAAAAGGGAGGAAAATAGATTGAAGTGTGTTGTAGCAAAGGGAGATTGAAAGGGAGCAAGAAAAGATTGCTCGACAGTTGAAGGAAACCAAAAAGCAGATAGATAGAGCATAAAGAAATAGAAGTAAGAGTACTTCTACAAATCCTCTTCCAACTCAACATCTAGTTTTAAGGGACATGATTAACATTTTGTCTCCAACCTTTGTTGATGTTAGCAACCTACAAAACAAGTCTTCTATAGACTGATCTCAATAGTTACAGCTTAGTCTAGAGGAAAATCAGGCATTGCATGCTTGTATAGCATGTTCCATGCAAAATAATCTCTAGTCCTTAACATCTTCTCCAGTTGATGTGGATTCAGCTGACACCCAAGGACACACCACTTTTTAATTAGATCTATGGATGTTTGATTAGGGTTTTTTGTTAAATTTTTTATTTCGATGTGTGCTAGTGTGTTTTTTGTAAAGTTGAAGACAACTTGTCTTTTTTAGAAATTTTTCTTGATCATGTTAGTTTGACTTTACAGTATTGGGATTTCCCAACTTTGAATATATATTTCATGTTTTTTTCTATCATGTTTTTTGGTTAAAGTGAATGTGTAGTGGTGTTTGATGTTTAAGCTTTGGCGATTAATGTGTAGATCTGGTTTGTTATAACTGGACTCAAATATTGACATGTATAAATCTATATATGTGTGTATCCCTATATATGTATATATGTATACACATAGATACATATATAGATACATATATACATATATATATATATATATATATATATATATATATATATATATATATATATATATATATATATATATATATATATATATATATATATATATATATATATATATATATATTTGTTCAATGGACCTTCTAAAAAGCACGACAAATTTGATGATGTAATAAATATTGATTTCAGCAGTGATATTTTCTAAGAAGTTCACAAGGAGGTTATGGAATGGGAAACAAGGGAAGGAAATCTAAAGATTTCCTCCAAATATTGGATAACATTACTGCTTTAGAGGAGGTTCAACCTAGGCATGTTTTGAGACTTGTCCAAGTTAAGGATTTATAGTTTTTACAGCAAAAAAAATAGTAGATCTATTATAGGAACATTAAGAGATTTCTATGAATGCTACAACATGAAGCTTTTGATGATTCCAATTCAGTTTTGTGTTGGTTGTATTCATCTAACTATCATTTTTTTGGATATGTGTTTGTTGTATTGATCTAACTAACATTGTTTAAAATGCACATGAGAACTTCATATCATGCACCTTCTATGTATGGAAATTTTTCTTAATGCAAACATCATAAACTCACATATTATTTAGGATATAATTCCTTATGATATTTTTTGTGTATGAAAAAATAAATGAGGCTATTTGTTTCATACTTAAAACCTAATAGTTTGTAGAGAATTAAAAAAATGCTATCCTTTTGTCTCCTTTTTTCTTTCTTCTCTTATTACTATTAGATTTTCAAGGATGTCAGTATTGTTCCTATGTAATTTATTTCTAAGGGACTCTATCTAGTTTATGTCTTCTAGAGTTCCATATTGTAGCTATAATGTGGCTTTATAAGATGGTGGGTTGATTCCACTTAGTATATATGTATACATATATATGTATATGCATACATATACATATATATGTATGTATATTTATATATATATATATGTATGCATAAACATATATATGTATGTGTATACATATACATATACACATATATGTATATGTATACACACACACATATATATATATATATATATAGACATACATATATATATATAGATATATGTATATTTTTATATATATATATATGTATATATTGTATGTATATATATATGTATGTATTTGAAAATTTAAATGGAAATTAAGAAATTAATGCAATTGAAATTCAAAAATTTATGTACATATATATATATATATATATATGTATACACAACTATGTATATTCATACAAATACAAAAGAAGAAAAAGAAGAAGAACAAAAGGAAGAGGAAGAACATAAATTGGTCTGGAAAATGAAATCTAAAGTCTCTCAGGAAGAAATTGGTACAAAAAAGGGAAAGAAGAAATAGGAGACCCCTCTAGTCCATGAGCATAGTCCCATGAAGTTTGATACATTATTCAGTGTTGTAGCAGAGTTTGGACATATGAAGGATACAACTAAAATTTATCTAGAAGCCAATGATGCAAATAAGGCAACAATTGAAGAGGTCATTTTAAAATACATGGTGCTATTTAATTTTTCCCTAGAGGTTCAGTTGAATCTAATGATTTAAAAGGTGTGCTGAAGTACAAGAAGAAAAGAGGTAATTGCAAAAAATGGAAAGATGAAAATTTTTTCCTTTGAGAAGATTGGTTCCTCATTATCTCATGAGGAAACAACTAAGTTATCTCAGTTATGTGCCTAAAAATTTTAGACAAAACAAAGAGTAAATATTATTATGGGTAAAGGAAAGGATGATATAGAGAAGCTAAGGAAAGAAACATTGGAAACAACTGAAAATATTATTAAAGAATTAGGAGCTTCTTTGGGTGATGAAGATCAAATGTACCAAGATACATCCCTCCTAGAAATTAATAATCCAATCAATGAGCAATATGAGCAAGAAGATATGTCAAAAAATAATACCCCTTGGGATGTGGAGATAACTATTGAACATAACTTGAATAAGATGAGGAAGGAGTCTTGAAGAAGAGTGAAGCTCAATACGAACAAATTGTACAACTCCTTCAAAAGTTGAGAATATTGTAGAAGATTTTTCTAGTAGTTGAGAGAAAGAGAAGACTAATACACAAGCAAAAGATAGCACTAAAATAGGTTGTGAATCCTCTGGACCATCCAAAGATTCATTTAAAGATCTTCTAGACATGCAATTGCATTTCTAACTAGTGGTGTCTACACAACAATTACAAATTCCTATGCAGTATGGTGAAGTGGATATGGATAGGATCTCTTCTCTCATAAGTTATAGGTTGGTGATGTATTGTATACCTCCACAAGAAAGGAGATAATTTAAACCCAATAGAAGAGAATGGAGGTGGTTGATGAATCTATCAATGTGTTGCAAGAAGGCCTTCCTAGAATATCCATTGATACTTCCTTACTAGGTGTGCAACATTTGAAATTACTGTTGGATTCTTGTAAGGAGTACTCTTCTAGTCTAAAAGAGAAGATTGAAAGCAAGTCAAAAAAATAAGTTGGATGATAAGATGCTAGATGATGCCTCAAATAAGTGTGATACTACACATACCAAGTTGCAATCCAACTTGAAGGATGTTCAAAAGTGTTTAAAGGAATCCAAACAATTATTTCAATTCTTCTTGAAATGGCATGTGTCTACAAAAACATAAACAATTAGATGGACTCAATTGATTCTAAAATCACTCAAGCCTCTAGTGTGTATGATCAGGTGAATGATGGAGATGGAGCTACTAGATTAGTCATTAAAAATCTACACAACCAATTCCTTTTACTCGAAAAAATAATCATAATGCAATATAGTTAGCTCTAAGATATTGTAAGTGTGAGGCTTACTTCTTTAATTTAATTTTTGGCCAATGTGGAGAAGTTTGTGCAAAATAATTTGGAAAAAAATAATTAGCTGGAGGAGCATACTATCCTTGTGTCTTTGGATAAATATTTTGAGATGGGTTGGAAGCAAGTTATTTATGAGATGGATTTCATGATTTTGGTTTCTCTTGTGAAAAAAATGCATTTTATGAATCTTCATGGTAATTGGTTTCTTTTATGGATTAGATTATTTATCTTTCCCAAATTTTGTTTCCCTTTCCATTGTTCATAATCCCCATGAATGGAATGTTGTTGTGTATTGTCTACCCAAATGGGATTCTAAGTCTAATCTTAGATGGAATATTTTAGATCATTATAATTCCATATCCCCTACCTTGATCAATGTTCATAGTTTCTTTATCTTTTTCAAGATGACTTTGGTTGATCATTGTTACCTTTTCTCTATTTTTTTAGTTTATGAGTTTTTCTTCCTTTGGGTTTTAGAGGTGGTGGTTTAATGGAAAACCTCAAACTTTTATCCTTTAAGATTTATTAATGAGTATTTCTATTTGATGATAGTTTTTTAATATTTCTAGCTTCTTGCTTAATATCAACGTCATTTTTTCAATAAATAAACAATTATGTGTGAAATAAAAGTGATAGTGTGCACAATGTATTCACCTAATAAATTAAAAGCATAATGTGTGTATTTATAAGGTATTGGTAAACAATCCCAATTATATTTGTATCACTCAAATTTATGTTTTTATACTATTTTCATATACTAGTGTATTTGAAATATCTCCCTATTTCCTTGTATATCCTATGTACATAATTTCATATCCCCCTATTATTTTTTTCCTATCAACAAAGTGACTTCCCATACCTACATCTAATTCAAAGTTAGTTTTTTTAATACTCAATGCAAAAAAAACTACGGTTGTGATAGACATATCACCTTATTAATTATTTTATTCGAAAGAACTTATATCTCCCAACCCACAAATGTTCACCACATTCTCTAAAAATGAATCTCCTCAATAATAAATATCTAGATTACAAGACTCATATTAATATAAATTATATAGAAATTTTAGGCATATTTGGTTATTATTCTGGGTATGATCATGGTATTACCTAAAGGTCTCTAATAATTAGTCCTAAGAAAAATAGGTAGGATTATACATAAGCTACATGAATTTGGTGTGATCATTGTTTCTTATGTTAGTTTTATCAAAGACTTGGACAAAATGACAATGGGCTTATAATACCTATCATGCCAAAGACGCGACCAATAACAAATCTTGGCCTTGGATGTAGCCCTCTGAGTATAACCATACGAGGCCGAAGTTCTCCAGTTAGAACAGTTAATAATCCTCCTCAGCCAACCCCAGTAGAACTATGCTTACCAGTGTCTATAGGTAGAGTCATAGATAAATTTACATTTGATATAATCGACGTCTATAGTAGTGGTGACGACGAGAATCACCTAACTAAATTACCTAGGCTATTTTAGGATACCACTTTTTACATGATTAGCACCCTATCTTTTGAAACAAACCACCAAAATCATGAGATTCGCCTAGTATATCCCCAAGTCATCGACTATAACCAACGAGGACCATCAATTCTTGATACATTCAAAAAAAATGAGGCACTCTCATAATTCATGGTATTGTGGGATAACATTCCAAATGGGGATCACAAAGGAGTGTTTATAATGGAGTTGGACACACATTCCTATTATGGGAAAATGATTGAATCCTTCAGTCGCAAAAGCAAGAAATTAAGAATAATATCCAAGTCCTTGAGTGAAAACCACACTATGGCACTCTATGAAAAGAAAAAATTAAAAAGAAAGGACATCCAACGGTGAAAACCTCTCTAAGGCACTTGAGGATGGGGATTCAATCTTCCTTTAAGAGCTATTCATCAGGAAAAGTCAGCAGTCTTGGCCAAAAAATGCAATCTGGTCAACCTAGGAACAGAGGCAACCCCACATATCACATTCTACACAAAATCACTACTATCAGAAGAGCAAGAGCTCCTAGCAGCATTCCTAAGGGAAAGACAAATAAACTTTGGATGGAGTTATGCTGACATGCCAGGGCTTGATCTAGAGACTGTGGTTCACCACTTAGCAGTGTATCTAGAAGCAAAGCCTGTCAAACAAAAGCTTCAAAAAATGCATCCTTAGATTGCCCTATTAGTCAAAATGGAGATAAAAAATCTATTAGATGCAGGATTCATCCAACCAATAGATTATCCAAAATGGGTGCCAAATTTGGTACCTATTTCAAAACCCAATGGAAATATCAAAATCTACATAGACTTAAGATATTTGAACAAGGCATTTCCAAAAGATGACTTCCCGCTTCCCAACATTGACATGATAGTAGATATGACAGCGGGACATGAGATGTTGTCACTAATGGATGGATTCTCAAGATACAATCAGATCATAATAGCTAAAGAGGACCAACATAAAACAACTTTCACTTGTCCATGGGCGACCTACTACTGGAACATGATGCCATTTGGCATAAAGAACGCAGGAGCAACATTTCAAAGGGCTATGACATTGATAGTCCATGACATGATTCATAAGATGGTTGAAGACTATGTTGATGACATTCTAGCTAAGTCCAGAAAAAGAAAAGATCACATAGCAACCCTAAGTGCCATCTTTGATAGGTTGGAGTACAAGATCAGATTAAACCCTAAGAGTGCATCTTTGGCGTATAATCAGGAAAGCTCCTAGGATATATAGTGTCAATGAGGGGTATCGGGGTAAATCCAGTATAGGTAAAAGCAATCCTCAAGATGGAGGCACCAAAAACATTAAAGCAACTGAGAGGTCTCCAATGAAGACTCCAATAAATTAGAAGATTCATAACACAACTGGCGAACAAACAGAACCCATATTCTCACCTACTCCAAAAGGGAGTCATGTACAAATGGGATACCAAGTGCGAAGAGGCATTCAACAAAATCAAAGAATATCTACTAATGCCACTAGTCTTAATGCCACCCATCCCAAAGAAACCATTGATCTTATACGTATCAGCAATAGCAGTAGCCCTTGGAGCTCTTCTAGCTCAACATGATGAAAATGGAATAGAAAGGTCTTACATCAGTAGGACAATGGTTGGTCATGAGCTAAACTATTCATCCATCAAGAAAGCATGCCTTGCAGTAGTGTTTGCATCACAAAAATTTAGACATTACATGTTGGCACATAAAATAAAAATCATCACCAAAATCGACCCTCTCAAGTATCTATTATCAAAGGAAATGCTTATAGGAATAATGGAAAAATGGGTGATGATACTATCAGAAAATGACGTCGAATATGTGGAGCGGAAAGCAATCAAGGGCCAAGTCATTGCAGATCAATTAGCATAAGCACCAATCTATTTAGAGAACCCTCTCATCTCAAAGTTTCTAGATGAATCCATTTTTAATCTCAATGTAGCTAACCATTGGAAACTATACTTTGATGGCTCATACACAGAACATGGATCAAGAGCCAGTGTTTTCTTCATCACCCCACAAGGGGAATACATACTAAGGTCCTACAAACTGGCATTTCCCTACACCAATAACATTGTGGAATACGAAGCTTTTACCATAGGTCTCAGAATAGAAGTGCAGTGGAACATCATGGCTCTCAAAGTGTACAGAGACTCCCAATTGATCATAAATCAAGTGAACGATGAATACCATACCAAGGATGACAAGCTCACTCCATACAAGAAATTTGTGGAGACTCTCAAAGAATCCTTCATTGAAATTACATTTGAGCAGATACCTAGAGCCAACAACAGAGCATTAGATGCCATGGAAACAATTGGGTCCCTACTAGACATCCCCAACAATGTTCCAAAATATGAATTTCTGATAGAGCAGCTTTTCGTACCCACATTCAAGGTACCAAAATTAGAACTCGTGTGTGAAATCATTGGTCCCAATGATCCTTGGTACCATTACATTTATACATACCTTCGAATAGGAGTCATACCCACCGACCTACCATCAAATCTAAAACGAACCTTTGTAAAAAAGGCATACAAATTTTTCATCCTAGGAGATACCCTATATCGTAGGAGCATAGAAGGAACCCTACTACACTGCTTAAATACTAAGGAGGCATTGACTGCTCTAACTAAAGTAACACAAAGGTATCTATGGTTCACACTCAAATGGAATGACCATAGCTAAGAAACTGCTGAGGATGGGGTATTATTGGCCCACAATGGAATGAAAGGCACATGAATATGTCAGAAGGTGTCTACAATGTTAGCAACATAGGGACCTCATCCATGCTCCAGCTCAAGAGCTACATCCCATCATCACACAATGGCCCTTTTCATAGTGAGGACTCGATCTCATTGTGAAAATCACTCCCACTTCATCTAACGGCCACAAATTCATCATAACTGCAATGGAGTACTTTACTAAGAGGGTGGAAGCCATACCCATGATGTACATAACTAGGAAGCAGATTTCAAAGTTTATCCTTAACTATCTCATTTGTCACTATGGTGTTCCAAAAGCCATTATCTCAAATAATGGGACACCATTCAAAAATTAGGAGGTCCATGACCTATGTGAGAAATTCAAAATCCAACATCGCTTCTCCACCCCATACTATCCCCAAGGCAATGGCCAAGCAGAAGCTACAAACAAGACCATTTTAAAAATCCTCAAGAAAACAGTTAATGAGACAAGTCGTGACTGGCATTTGTAGCTTAATCCTGCCCTCTAGGCCTATCAAACTAGCATCTGCACACCCACTGGTGCCATCCCTTTTTCCCTAGTCTACGGATCAAAATCAATACTCCCCATAGAGATCAAGCTCCCATCCCTCAAGATATCATTGCGAAACCTCATCCCTGATGAAGAATACCAGGTATCAATACTAAATGAGCTAGAGCTACTAGATGAGTGATGTATAGATGTTTCGAATCATCTGCAAATCTAGCAGAATAGACTCAAAAGGAGCTACAATAAGAAAATCAAAAGTAGGACATTCCAAGTTAGAGAATTGGTCTTAAAAGAAAATCAGAAGAATGTCCCAAACCCAAGCAACAAAGGAAAATTTGAACCCAATTGGCTAGGACCATTCATCATCACATCAAGTTACAAATCAGGGGCATATCAGTTATCAACACCCGAAGGGGAACCTCTGCAACAACCCATGAATAACTCTCATCTCAAAAAGTTTTATGCCTAAGTCTTTCAAGGTATAGGACCAGAAAATCCAAAAAATTAGAAAAATTCCTAAAAAATGGTTACCTTGGAAAAAAACCTAGCAAACAAGCATCTTGCTAACAACAAAAAGAATAAAATAAGAAAAGTAAAAATCCAAAAAAAATAGAAAAAGGATCAAAAATAGTAAAGAGAAAAAAATCGTCCTCTAGTGAAAACCACTTCGGTGGCACTTTGGACAAGTACCTTGGTGAAAACCTAGAAAACAAGTGCCTTGTGTGAATAAGCACTTTCCATCCACCAGGATCTTTATGGCTTGTTCTGCATCATCCATCCATCATCCATTGCATTCAAATCTCCATCCATACATCATCCATCGCATTCAAATCTCCATCCATCACTCATTCACTCACATCTGTACCATTGCTTTGTCCTTTATCATGATACCTCCTAATACTACTCGTCCCATCCTCAAGGTCAGTTTGTCCTGCCTTTATTGAAGTAGTCTATTGCATCACACTAGGGGCATGTTCTCATTGGATCGGATTCGTGTATATTCTTAAAATCCTAAATATTAGAAAATCCAAAAACATCATAAAATCAGAAAATCCAAAAACATCAGAAAATCCAAAAACATCAAAAAAATAGAAAATCCAAAAACATTCAAAGCATGTCAAAAAAAATCCAAAAACAGGCCAAAAAGTTATTCAAAAAGCCCAAAAATAGGCCAAAAAGTCATTCAAAAAGCCAAAAAACAAAGTTGTATTGTTGAACTACGGGTCTCTGAGCCTTGAATGTAGGAAAGGTTGATCTTTGATCATCACCTGAGACACTTAGGTCAGTTCTTTAGGAGTCTGTCATAATAAACTAACATTTCATCATGTATATCTTCATCCATAAATCAGTCAAGTCTTCAATTGAACTACAGGTCTCTGAGCCTTGAACATAGGAAAGGTTGATCTTTGATTATCCCCTGAGACATTTAGGTTAGTCCTTTAGGAGTATATCATAATAAACTGACATTTCATCATGTATATCTTCATCTGTAAATCGGTCAAGTCATCATTCGAACTACATGGTCTCTACGTGTATAACGTAGGCAAGGCTAATCTGTTGATCAGCCCCCAAGGCCCCTAGGATAGGTCCTTAGGTTAGTCTCTTGGTCAAAATCTCACAAAACCCCAAAACATTAGAAATTCAAAAAATCAAAACATTTGAAAATCTCAAAAAATACCAAAAATAGCCTCAAAACATTGCAAAATGTCAAAAACATCCAAAATATTTGAAAAAAATCCATCCATCTCATCTCTCTTTCACTCGCAATAACACCATCCATAATAAACTGATTGTCATCCTCAACCTGTGGTGAAACATTTAGAAACAAGTCTAGCAAGTTAAAATTAACACTCAAAAATGTCAAGTCTTAGGTTTAAGTCAGTACGTAAACAAGTTGGTCAATTATTTGTGTCGATAGTCCATCATCCAATTTGTCCCATATCAAACATCTGATAACATCATGTCCTAGAATGAATCCTTCCTACAATGGACATCATTTATCGAAAAGAATACTTTGGATAAATGAAATGGTGTGCCGCCATCCACTAACATGTCCTAGGATGTATCCTTCCTACAATGGGAATTAACTTTTTGCAATATATTTGGTTCTTATCCTTAAAAACACATTCTCTTTTGGTTAGTGGTATTGAAGAACATCAACTTCTTTGTGTGCTTTATCTTCATCTTTTGACTTATCTTATTGTGCTCAATCCAAGGACCTCTCAATGATATCCGAACGAAGGATTTAGAGAGATAGGAATGGGAAAATTATCATTATCCTTTTTTCCACTATGCTTGTTGGACATTCTTGTAAAATAACCTTGGCAAATACTTGCTCTGTTAGATATGTATAGAGGATGTTTTGGACAACTTGTTGACTATTGCATTTGATTGGTTATACCTTTCCATGTTTTGGTTCGAGATATTTGAAACTTCTAAAGTGCATCCTAACAAGGTTTCTGTATGTCATTTGTGAACAAGAATACTCCTATCTATCTATCGAGTCAAAGTCCATCACACTAAGTACTATGCCATCCTGGTCCTTTATACCTTGATGCATCGTACTTATGTGTGTTATCAAACATAAGGTAAGTGACTGTTTTAAAATCCCAATCCTTGATAAGAAAATCATCCCTTTTTTATCACCATTTCTCATCATCATATCTCATAAAGTTGGTTTGTTGGATCCTCTTGTCATCATCTAATTTCTTCTTTTTCGCACTAACATCACATCATGATCAGTTAATCATCATCACTAGTGCATCCATCCTGCATCCACAAACCATCAATATTCTGCATATCATTTCACATGTATAATCATCATCATAATATAGATTTTTTATTCTAAGCATCTCATAAATCATATATTTTCATAAATCATACATTTTCATAATCACAGCATATCACATCATCAATCTCATCCATCTCACACATATCATCATTTAAGTTGTTTAAGATAATATAGATTTTTATTCTAAGCATCTTAAAACTATCTCATTTGCATCATCATCCATAACCATCTAGTTTGAACCTCTTTATCGCGAGATCGACCTTCAAATAGAATATTTTCACTCGATCTCTCGAGGGGACAATGTACTAGTGTACTTCTTTCCACTGGGGCAGCCGAAAAAATAAGAAATTTTTTGAATTTTGATCATAGAAAATTTATTCTTTGAACCAATGTACCAAGTACATTGCTTCAAAGAGGGGAAAAATGTAGTCATGTGAAATTAGCATTTTACACTTAGTTCATATTCATCCGCTCATTAAATTAATCAAGCTCATCAAATCCATTCACCAAGTAAATCAGGACTATTTAATTCATTCCTAAGGTTATTCATTTAAATTAAATAAATCAAAGTCCCACATCAACCTTTTAATTAAATAAACCAAACTTTATTTAATTATATCTCAAATTTCATATTTCTCCCTCTTGATTTAAATAAATCAAAATATTTAAGTCAAATAGGTCAAAATCCCCCAATCATCATCTAAGCTAATCTAATCTTGATTAACCTAATCTAACCACCCATCACATCCTCTAGCTTTTCCCACTTGCACCAATAAATCATTTTAACTCATTTATAAATTTATCATTTTCTTTCAACTTGGCATAAAAATGGAATATTCTCTCAAGTTTAAATATGAAGACAAGTTGACTTGTCCCTTCCAACATTGCAATAAATTCTCTCTTTCATGTCCCCCTCTCAACATTTAATTCACAAATTAAAATTTGAATCTCCCTCTCTTGGGCACATTGGCCAAAACTTGCACATTCCTCAACCTATCATAATGTGACAAGTGGCCTCATCTCATTTTTCCAATCTTTATCCCACATTGCTCTCTTATGAGCATTCTTTCAATTTGAGAATCTATAAGTAGAGGGTTGATTCTTCATCAAATGATCTACACTCTCATGCAAAGTTACTCTCTTAAATTGAGAACTAATTTTTCTCATCACCATTGCATTGCATCACTTGAGTTTTATCAAGGATTGGGAAAGCGTCATTAGCACATTTGACACCAATCCAATATGGAATAGGTACTTGTCTTGCTTTTGCAATTTCTTTTTTATCCTTTTTGTTATTTGTGGCATTTCTTGAGCATGGACATGTTATTCCATAGAGGTATTCATAGATTTGCATATGTATAAACTAACACTACTAATGAGTGTTGGAGATGGTTCATTTGTAGATTTAGAGGTGCTTCACATACATATATTTTGAAATTAGATATTCTAAATTAGTTTTTGTATATTTTTAGAAAAAAATTAAAATTATTTGAATGTAATATTTAGAAAAGTGGAACTATAATTTAGTTTCTATAAAATACTTTAAAAATGAGATTTTACGAGATGTTAATGTATATATAATAATTTATATTTTTAGTTATAATTTAATAAACTTTATTATTTTTTTAAACAAGAAAATCAATTTTATATTTTAGTGTTGATGTCTTGCTTTCAATGAATATAAAAAAATATTAAACTATTAAAAAATTATAGTTTTGAAAAATATACTTATAGATCTGCAAAGGGTTATTTATATATATATATATATATATATATTTGATGAATAGGAAGCTATCTATATTAATTCAAATATAAAGATACATATTCACAAAAAAGGATGGGTGGTAGAAAGGAACACCCCAAGATTCACATGGGCAAAGCCCAAAAAATTAACAGATCATGTGGGCTAAGCCCAGAAGTCCAAAATTACAAAGATAAAAAAGGCCATTAAGCAGCCAAAGCAGTGCCAACAGAGTCAGGAGGCTCTCTATCATCTGATTTTTCGCCCTTACATCAGCAGGGTCTAGAGTGACGTCAGGAGGAGGACCACAACCATCATCAGCATCTTTTTTCTTTTTATCTTCTTCCTCATGCCGAGGTGAGATTGCAAGTGCCAAATGTGGGAGCACTTTACCAATCACTAGCCAACCAAAGCCAGAAGCAGGAGGATCATCAGAGGGCCACCCAGAACCACCACCACCACTCCTCAAAGCACTACCAGAAGCCCACCCCTGGGTAGCCCGCGAAGGAGGAGAATGGTTACGCTGAGGTGAGGGTTATGAATGGGGATGCGCATAACCACTCCATTGTCGACCGCTGGAAGGCTACCGGCTCCGAGAAGAGGTGGGCGAAGCAGGGACCCAAGCAATAGTACAAGGGGAATTACCTCGATGGCCCAGGAGAACCTGGAGGTGTGCAACCTCAAGTGCAACTTTGCTAGCTTGCACTTGAACTTGTAAAAGCACATTAGAGAAAATCATAGCTTTAGCATATAATAAAATATGAATATCCATTTGAGTATGTAAAAAAATGCAAGCATTTTTGTCCTTCCAAATATTGAAGAGAATTTCCACCCTGAAAGTGTGCCAAAGCTAGGTCAATTTTGTAGGAATTCTGGGAGAATCTCCAAGCAACACCATATGCCAAGAGAAAGGTTATGGCTGAAAGGGCCAAAAAAGGTCATGAATCCAAGTCCAAAACTACTGAGCTATAGGAAAAATCAAGAAAATATGCTTAAAATTCTTAGCTTTCCCACAAAAAGGGAAGCGAGGGTCTTGGACTCCCAAGTGGACCAGCTGAGAATCCATAGGCAAGCCCTAAAAAATAATACACCAGGAAAAGTGGGCAAGCTTTGGCTCAACACTTGCAGACCAAGTGGTAGCAAATATTTTATGCCAGACATGAGTGGGGAATTGAAGAAACCACCTTTGGTTTAAACTCTGAATCATAGGAAAATGTGGTGATAGCCACCTATAACCAAGTCGAGGCTTGTAGTTCCTAAAATAGGTGTCTAGATACCACTTCTAGTCTTTCCACCAAGGTTTGGTCCCTCGAATTCTAACCTTATGAATCATTTTAGCAGGAATGGAATTCACGAGGCCATCATAAGTGGGTCTGGAAAAAATTTGCTGTAGGGTCTAGATACCCTTTTTGTGAAATCTGAGCACCTTAAGCCCAGGTGAATTAGCCAATAGCTAACCATTGCTAGCAAAAAGAGGCAACCACCAAATATTGTGCTAGTTGAGAGAGAGCCCATCTTGAAAACCAGAGCCAACCCAATGGAGCCAAGGTTTGACAACTTCCTAGGCCCACCAAATACTTTTGGCCACAAAAGTCCCAACAATTTGGATTGGTTCATTCATGACGAGAAGGGTTTCAAAGCCAATCCCCTTCTAGGTAGGTCTATGAATAGGGAAGCCAGATTGAATACTATGCCTAAGAAGAATTTTTCAGGACTCGTCCCCCCAGTAAGGGCATGAATAATTCATTTAACACAGAGCAGTCCCTTGCCATTGAGTAGATAACAACCCGAGACCTCCCAAGTCTCTAGGAAGGAAACATAATTCCCAAGCCACACAATGAAACCCTCTGTGAGTTTCAAAGGAGGCCCAAAGAAATTCATGAAGCTGCTTCTCAAGCTTGGCATAGTCCGCTTTGGAGGGGGCCTAGTAAGAATAATAATAAACATGGGTGGCCACAGGATTTTGGAACACACCTAGAATTTCCCTGCTAAAGAGGGGCTTGGTAACCCAATAAGCAAGCTTCTGCTCAACTCTAGAGAGTACGGCTTTCCAAAGCTTAGCCGAAGATGCCTAAAAAGCAAAGGGAATGCCTAGAAATTGAAAAAACTTTACCAGGCCCAATCCACTTCCAACCATATGATTGCAACCACAACAGAGAGGGCAAGATAGACTGTCGGTAACACAAATTTTATGCCACTAGATGGCAGAACCAGAAGCAAGACAAAAAGTATCAAGATATTCAAGAGTCATCACAATGGAATCTTCATCCTCCAAAAGGGTGAGGAATGAGTCATCAGCTAAATGTCCATTAACAAGTTGAGCCTGAGAGTTGGACAAAGAAATTCCCTTGACTCGCCGTTGGAAAACCACATTGACCAAAAGGTAACCAAAACCCTCGGCAGCAAGCACATATAAAGAGGGGGCCAGTGAGCACCCTTTCCTAATGGAATGAAAGAGGTCAAAGGCAGATGATTGACGACCATTGATGGTGATACAAGCTGAGGGATTTGCAAAAATCATTTGAATAGATTGAATGAAATTGGGCCCAAAACCCAAGGCTTGCAGCATAGTAAGAATAAATGGCCGTTTAATGCGATCATAGGCCTTCGAAAAGTCAATCTTAATGAACAAGGCTTTTTGGTTTGAGTGTCTGGCCCATTCCATGCCTTCCCAAATAGCAATGATATTATCCAAAATAAATTATGGATTTGATAAACCCAGTTTGTTTCAGGTGCACAATCTAAGGTAGAAGATGGTTGATTTTAAGAGCCAAAGCCTTGGGGATATTCTTGTAGGAGACATTAAGAAGCGTGATAGGTCTTCAATTGCAAATTTCTTCTGGGTCACCCAGTTTAGGTATGAATTTTATCTTACTTTTATTAATTAAGTTACCTAGAGAATTAGAATGAAAAGCTTCTAAGTAAACTTGATGCAGATCATGCCCAATATCGCCCCACATGGCTTTGTAGAATTCACAAGGGAATCCATCAAATCCCAGGGCTTTGTCATCAGCCATGGAGTAGACAGCCTCTTTGAGGTCATCGACTGATAAAAGTTCATCATAAAAAAAATTTTGAGTTGAAGAATCCTTGTTTGTCACAATAGCAAGGCAATCCTATAGGGTTTGTTGTCGCACAGGCATGACTTCCTGTGTAGTGAATACTTGTTCATAGTGATGCACAAAGGCCTGAAGAATATCAGGCAGCTCAGAGAGCACCTGAGCGCCATCTTTTATTTTTTAAATGCCCGAGAATGAGTGCCTAGCACTCAAAGCCAAGAAAAACTCTTTGGAGGCAAGATCACCAACTTTTAACCAATGTAACCGGGCTTTGATTTGCGCTCCTCTAGCAGCATACATGTTAGCAATTTTTTTCTTGTGTCGTAGCTCCGCTACCCTAACTTGCAATGAAGGAGAAAAGGGGTTGGCTGCCAAAGCCTCAGAGGTAGCATGGAGGTCAGTGGTGGTAGCCTCATAAGACCACCGGCGAAAAATAGCTAGCTGGCGCGAATAAATGCGTAAAACTCTAGTCGTGCAAATGATAGCTTCATTCCACAAACAAATCCAACCTGTATGATAAGTTGGCCTACACTCCAAATTACAAACTCTGTGAATGTGGGCTAGGGTAGGCTTGTGGCAGAGTAAAGACGTGTTTAAAAAAAATTGAGTTTTACACGTACTAGTTTGTCGACTTATTTATATATTTTAAAAAATATTATTAACACAAATTTAGGACTTGTGAAAAAAAATTTAAAATTTTTTTTAATAATAAATTAGATCCAATGTGATGTCACATATATAATTAGTACACTTTTAGTTAGACAAAATTGTGACTCGTGTGTTATAATGAATTAACTAGACCATATGTTTTACCAAAATTTAATTTGAATTAGAAATACTTAAATTCACTTATCTAGAAAACTAATGCTAAGTGTGACAGGAGTTTGAATGTTCACCAATTTATATTTAAAAAATTAGGTCTCAAATCATATTATAATCTAGTTAATCAATAAAAAAATGTTTGCAGTGAGAGAATGGCGGGGGCAGCAGGCACATAGGTGGAAGACGTAGAGGGGGCATGGATGATTGAGGAACTCGGGAAGAAGGTTGGCATGGAGCACAAGAGAGGCAACCAGTGCAGAAGAAGGAACCATCAAAGCTTTGAGGGATTCACTGGATGTGGAATGGGTGGCCGAGGTATGAAGAAGCTTGGAAGCCTGGGTGTCCAACATCAGGCTCAAATGTTATGTTGCTAGGTGAAAGAAGAAAGGAGGACAATGATGAAATAAAGACAAAAATTATCGTAGTCATCATCAATGTCACAGATCTGGCAAAGAAGAATGTTGAGGATCTTGAAGATAGGGTAGTCATTGGAAGATTCCTTGGGAGAAGGTTTACTGAATGGGAAATAAGCAAGTGGGTGCCACAAAATTAGAAGGTTAATCTTATTCTTAACTTCATGCCCAACGGATTGTTTGTGGTGGTATTCCCCTCAACAGAGGAGAGCAGGCCTATCATTGACATGGATGGCAAGAAAAATGAGGAATCATATTTATACCTAAAATCCTAGCAAAGGAATTTTGATCTATTAATGGTGGAGCCACTAGAGAAGTTGGTTTGGTTGGGGCTATATAATCTCCCCTACAAATACTGGTCAGGAAAATGCCTTACGAAAATAGGGGACATAATCGGGCGCACAATCGAGGTTGATTTGCGGAAAAGTGAAACCCTAATATATGCCAAGGTCAAGATCGTGGTGATTCATACGATCCTAGAAACTATTGATCTGAAGGTGGAAGTAATTTTTGGATCCAACAGGTGGAAATAGAAAGAACCAAAATTCTATTGCTCCCTATGCAAAAGGAAAAATCACCAAATGGAAGAGTATCGCAGCAATATGAGACAAAGTGGTAGTGATGTGGAGGAGTGAGATGGGGAAGGGTTTGACATGAATCGATTGACTAAAGGAAGGGGAGATAGGAAGGTAGCATCACAGATGGAAAAAGAGCCATCCTATGATGTGGGTGATTCTGGTAAAGAGATACGGGTCAATCAGGAGGCAGCATACACGGTATAAAAGGAAACACTGAGAGAAAGTAGAGATAACAATCTGGAAGGTAGGATATCTTCTGCAAGTTTTAAGATGGAAGCAAAAAATAAAAGGGAATGCGCAACACAACAAGTAAAAGAATCCAAGGTTTTTCCAAGCAATTGGGTCAAAGAAATGTTGAGCTATTGAAGAAGGAATAAGGGTAGAGCAAGTGTCGGGGTCTACAAAGACCTACAAGAATCAAGATCGGATAGAGAATGTTGTGATCCTGGTCGAGATAGAAAAGCCCCCAGGATATATGGAGGACATCAATGAGGTGGAGCATCATGAGGATTCTCAAGATTTTGTATCAAAAGAAAATGAAGGGGAAGATGAGATAGACTTGAGGAACCGAGACATATTGGAAAACCTACCCATAAAACCTTGAATTAGGGCCATAGTTTAAATTTTGTGAGGAAAACAAATAAGCAAAAGAGGGAGGAAGAATCTAGGGATCAAGATATGTCCACTATCAAATATTATCTATTAAGTTCAAAGGGAGGTGCAACCTCCCAAATATGGAGTGATGAAAATAGTTATCTAGAATGTTAGGACCTTGAAAACCCTTAACAAAAGGCACTTGATCAAGCACTAGATCGAGCTTATGCAAGTAGATACTTTTATACTCTAGGAAAAAAAAACCTAGCAAGAAGGAAGTCAAACTCTTTATAGCACATTGTAAGAGATGGGAAGGATTGTGGTCTAAATCAAGGGGAAATTCAAGTGGGTCGATAATATTATAGAACCCATTGAAGATAGCAATCAAGGATTATGTTCCACCACTAAACTACATTTATGGTAAGATTATTGAACTATCCTCCAATTTAAATTTTCTTCTTTTCAATATTTATGGACCCACAAAAATAGAAGATAAAGAAAACTTGTCATGCAACATAGTTGTGATGATGGAATAGTATCAAGATCAAAAGAACTTCCTCGTCGATGACTTTAATGCTATAATAGATTCAAACAAAAAGAGTGAGGGTATCTCAAAAGAAACTATGGTTATAATGAAAGAATTCAAAAATTACATTACCACAAATTGACTAATCGATGTGGTTACCACCAGTGGATGGCTCACTCGGACAAATTGTCGTCATGGTTTTCTTAACATAGTTGAACAATTGCATAGATTCCTATTCTCCTCTAATTGGTTAAACTCCAACACACTATAGGAAGCTGAAGTATTGCTAGGGGCCAATTTTCATCATTTCCCGACAGCACTATGACTAAGGATTGATAAACCTCCCACACCTGGGAGTTTCAAATTCAAAAAAATGTGGTGGTGGGATGATACTTTTCTTCTTTTAATTACAGAATGATGGTTGTAGGTGGAACTTAGACAAGGGACAAAAACCTATAAGTTTATGAGGAAATTGGATATCATCAAAGAAAAATTGAGATGGTGGAAGAACTAGAGGCATTAGATCAGCATGTAATATATCAAGGCATGACTAGCACATAATTTATGGCTAAGAAGGGTTTATGGGTAGAGCACTCAAAATTATTGGCAAGGGCGGAAATATTTTAGAAGAGAAAGTTGAGAGAACTATGGTTGCAAGAGGGTGATATGAACAAAAATTTCTCCATGTAACACCTCTAAGTTGCAATGAATAAGTAATAGAATAGAGAAGATCCAATACCATAATGGGGTTGTGTTGGTGATAGAAAGTGAGATATAGGATGAATGTGTAAGATACCTCAATGATATGTTTTTTAAACAAGATGATACTGACTCACTACATTTAACTTAAATCATGGAGGGAATACCAAGATTAGTTGTTTAAGGGATGAACACAAAATTGATGTAACCTTTTTTAATTGTGGAAATAAAAAAAGCCACCTTCAATCTGTTAGTTTTATGATCAGATGTAAAGCAAAAAATTTGAATTCAAAATCAGACAATAACACAGCAGATACCCTAGGAAAACCCTCCACTTGAGGGAGAAAAACCTAGCAACAATATATCACTTATATATTGAATGTTAACAAGAATTGTCTCCTTTACAAGAGGCTGATATGAAGGAAAAATATAAGCACCACAATCTAATGCACAACACAAATACAAGATGATGTAGTTCTCTGCTTATAAATTCAGCCTTCTACAAAATATCAATCTACTCTTCCATAGAATTCACTCCAAGAATATCAAACTATATTGAACAACGAATATGAATTGAAGAATGAGGCACAATCAGTGAATATATATACAAGTCAAAGTAGAGGACATGGCCCTCCAATGTAATATGTCGGCCTACATAAAGGAAAGTGTCCCTTCAAAATCATGTCCACAATAAAAGGAATGTGTCCCTTCAAAAATTGTGTCCTCAATATGATGTCGGCCTCACCAAGAATCATGCCTCTTCATGAATTTGAGCTTTCATTATTTTTAATACAAAAGACATCCCTCTTCATAATAAATCTCTATCTCTATAAATTAAATATCCAATGGCTATCATTTAATTTATTCAACATTGTAAAGGAGATTTTGCTAGAATAAACACCCAACACTGCATGGTAACATCAACACTCCCTCTCAGCTAGGGGGGATACTTCCAGGTGCATAAGACATATCACGTCATCGTGATGTCAACCACAATGGATACTCCCATATGTGGAAAGGAAAGATATCACCTCATTGTGATATCAACCATCATGGCTACTCCCATGGATGGTAAATGAGTACAAGTGCTCATCACTCAATGTGATGTCATCACCTCATCATGACATTCACCATGGCTTCTCCCAGAGGGTGAAAACACAAGTATAAGAAAATCATCATAGATTCTCTCACGTGATGTTGTCATGAAGTCACACACATGACATCCACCATGGCTACTCCCAAAGGGTGGAAACAAGGGCTTTCACCTCAAATATCTCTCAAAGAGAAATGCATTAAAGAATATCATTGATATTGAGACTCCTTCTTGGCTAGGGCTTGATTCTCCACCATACCAAGCTTGTCTCAAAAGTACACAAACTTTATCCTAGAGAGAGGCTTGGTGAGAATGTTTGATATTTGCTCATCATTGTTGATATACTTCAACTAGATTGTTTTCCTCAATACCATATCTCTGATATAGTGGTATTTGATCTCAACATGTTTATTTATGTCATGAAATACAAGATTGACAGAAAG
The DNA here is from genome assembly GCA_007258455.2 of Sequoia sempervirens. Lineage (NCBI taxonomy): Eukaryota > Viridiplantae > Streptophyta > Pinopsida > Cupressales > Cupressaceae > Sequoia > Sequoia sempervirens. Next base: position 947,894,943 of record VDFB02281492.1, read on the forward strand.
CTTCACACAGCTTTGTTTATCACAATGAATAATAGTTGGCTCCATCAATTGTCCAAACAATCCTGCAAGGAGCTTCTAAAACCACAATGCTTCTCGAGCTGCCACACAAACTGCAATATACTCAACCTCTGCTATACTCAATGCCATAGAAGATTGCTTCCTGCTACACCAAGATATCATCATAGATCCCAAACTAAAGCAACATCCAGAGGTGCTCTTTCGATCAGTAACATAGCCTACCCAATCAAAATCAGTATAACCATGTTGCTTCAAATCTATACCTAAAGAATATCTCAACCCATATCCAACTATGCCATGCAAGTATCTTAGGATATTTTTTGTTGCAACTAGATGTATTTTCCTTGGTTCACACATGAATTGACTTAGTGCACTCACTGTATAGCAAATATCTGGTCTAGTATTGATTAGATACATCAACAATCCAATCAATTGCTTGTACATCATGGGATCCACTAGATCTAAACTAGTTGCAGCCTCTTTCAACTTATGCAAGTTTGTCTCCATAGGTGTAGACATGGATTTGCAATCCATCATACCAAATCTCTTCAAAATGTCAATAGTATACTTCCCTTGACTTAGAATCATCTCATCTAGCTTTTGCCATACTTTTGAGCCAAGAAATTAATGCATGAGACCAATATCCTTCATTTCAAATGTAGAATCTAACTCCTTACATTTTGTAATGAGGTGCTCTTCTCTAGTAAGAATCAAATCATCAACATATAAAACCAAGATCAATACATCGCCATCAATTACCTTGAAGTAGAGATTTGAATTAGCATCATTCTTGAAGAAGCCCAAGCTTAACAGGTAATGGTCAATCCTTTCGTACCAAGCATGAGGAGCCTACTTAAGGCCATATAAAGCCTTCTTCATCTTGCAAACATGAGACTCCTTGCCATGTACTTCAAATCCATCAAGTTGCTCAATATATACCTCTTCCTCGATTACACCATTCAAAAATGTTGTCTTCATGTCCATCTGGTGAATCTTCCATCATTTAGATGCTACAATAGCAATGATGGTCCTGGCAGAAGTATAATGAGCAACAGGAGAAAATGTTTCCTCATAATCAACTCCATCTTTCTATTAGAATCCTCTAGCCACAAACCTTTCCTTGTACTTCTCAATGCTCCCATCAGCCGCATGCTTGATCTTGAAGAGCCATTTAGAAGATACCACAGATTTTCCTTCAGGTCTAGGTACAATGTTTGAAACATCATTCTTGAGAATGGATTGATACTCTTTAGAAATAGCATCTCTCCAAACTTGTTGAATAGAAGCTTCCTCAACACTAGAAGGCTTAGACTCAATGATTTTACTCATCAAAGTAACATAACTAGAAAACTTATGAGGTCTCTTACTTTCTCTAAAAGTTCCTCTCAGGGCCACAAACCTTTCTACCTCCTCCATTGTTTTTCTAGCCCAAAGAGGTATTTTTCTTCCAATCACAATATATGTAATCCCATCAATAGGTTCCAAGGGCTCAACTAGATCATCATATTCTTTAGGTTCAAGCACCTCCCTCTGAATCTTAGGAGCATGGTTAACTTCCATATCCTAAGGAGACTCTTCATTATCTATCTCCATGTGATTGCCCTTAGATCTTATGAATGCAACATCCTCTTCAAATGTGACATCTCTATTGATCTCGATCAATTTCTAGCTTGGAATGTAGATTTTTCAGGCTTTTGTTGTCTCACTGTAACCTAAAAATGTCCCCTTCTTGCTAGAAGGTTCCAAATTTTTCCTTTTTTCCTTAGGCACATGAACATATACAAGACAACCAAAGATCCTCAAATGACTCACTTCTAGCTTTACCCCTATGAATGCTTCTTCAGGAGTCATGTTCTCCAAAATTTGATGAGGACTTTTGTTCTAAACATAAACAACTGTCTTGGATGCTTCAACCCAAAGGAAGGTTTGCAGATCTTGGTCATGAATCATGGCTTTGGCTACTTCCACAATAGATTTGTTCTTCCTTTCAACAACACCATTCTATTGAGGATTATAAGGGACACAAACTCCCTCTTAATCCTAGCTTCAATGCAAAAGTTATGGAAGCTATCAGAAGTGTACTCTCCTTCATTATCAGATCTCAAAACTTTGATTCTCTCCCTGTAAAAATTCTCCACCTAAGCTTTTAATTCTTTGAACCTCTCTAATACCTCCTAAAATTCTTTAGATTTCAAGAAATAAATCCAAGTCTTTCTAGAGTAGTCATCAATAAAAATAATCTAATACAAGAAACCACTTGAAGATGCAACAAACATTGGACCACATAAATCAGAATGAATAAGATCTAGAATACATTTGGATCTACTTTCACTACTATGAAATGGACCTTTTTGTATTCTTACCTAAAGTGTAGCCTCTACAAGTACCTTCATGCTCCTTGTTGAGTTTTGGAAGGCCCATGAACATCCTCTCCATGGTACATAGTGCTAAAAAGTGTAGGTGAGCCAATATTCGATGCAAAAGTTCACACGAACTTGAAGAATCATGCAATAGAGCCTAAAGTGGATGAGTGCACAGTCTGTAGAGGCTCTCATGTCTAACTCCAATCACCTAAGTAGTCTTGAAATTTGAGTTCTTCATCCATACGAGGACTTTCCTTTTGAAAATGCAACTTGGTACCCCTTGTCCTCCAAGGCTGAAATAGATACAAGGTTTTGCTTGATGCCTGGAACAAATAGCACATCACTCAACTACAATGAAATTCCAAAATCCAAGTGAAGAGAGGAGGTCCCAACTCCTTTCATAGAGTAATGAGCATCATCTCCAATAATGACTTGTTCACTAGAATCTCTCTCCACCAAATCAGTTAGATGTTCCCTAAATCCGGTAATGTGGAGAGAGGCACCACTAGAAATCAACCAAGTGTTGGTGTCAGTAGGAACAATGCTTAACAAGGCATAATAGAATAGAAACTCACTTGAATCCTTCTGTGGAGAGATCTCATCAACATCTACAATGGAAGCCTGCTGGCTTAGGCCTGGTTGGGCAGTCCTTTTCATAGTGGCCATACTTGTCACATCTAAAACATTGAACATGAGATAGATCCTTCTTCTTCTTGAATGCATGAGCACCATTAGATCCCTTAGCTCTATTCCTCTTGAAATATCCTTTATTTCTATCTTTCCCATTCTTCTTCAAGGATTGAGTGGCAAGAACATGAATGTCTTCATTAGTAGAGCTTTGACCAATGCCTCTTGCAGCTAATCTACACTCTTCTTGAATGCAATCTACCCTCAAATGATCAAACTTGGGAAGTTTCAATCTTGCGCTAATTCCTTGAATGTAAGACTCCCAAGATGAAGGAAGACCATTGAGAGCCAACATGGTCAATTCCTTGTCATCAACAATACGACCAATAGTAGAGAGTTGATCTCTCAACTCAGAAGTCTTCATGAAGTAAATGATGATGGATTCTCCTTTCATCATTTTGACATGATGAAGTTGTTGCTTTAATGCAAGTGCACGGCTGGTGTTTTTGATCTCATACATCTCCTCCAAATTCTTAAGCATCTCTCTCACTGTCTTCAACTTGGAGATGATCGAAACAATATGATCCTTCATGGAATCAACTAACATCTTATTTTCCTTAGTATCTTTCGTCTTCCATTGAATCTTCGCTTCCTAATCAGTAGGCTTGGGGACTTTTCTTTCCATGAACTTAGCCAATTCATTTTCCTCCAAGGCAATCATAACTTTGAATCTCCAAGATGTGAAATTTTTTGCTCCCTTAAGTTTGTCCTCAATCTTGAGTATGTTCACCATCTTGATGAAGAGATAGAAGTGATCAAAGATGAGAAAGAGAATTAAGAGTATCATTTCCAAACTAAATCTGGTCCAGATCTTCTTCAAACCTGCTCTGATACAATGTTAGTTTTATGATCAGATGTAAAGCATAGAAATTTAATTTAAAATCAAAAAATAACATAGTAGATACCCAAGGAAAGCCCTCCACTTGAGGGAGAAAAACCCAGCAACAATATATCACTTATATATTAAATGTCAACAAGAATTGTCTCCTTTACAAGAGGTCGATATGAAGACCAAATATAAGCACCACAATCTGATGCAACACAAATACAACATGATGTAATTCTCTGCTTATAAATTTAGTATTCTACAGAATATCAATTTGCTCTTCTACAAAATTTTCACCAAAAATATCAAGCTATATTGAACAATGAATATGAATTGAAGAATGAGGCACAATCAATGAATATATATACAAGTCAAAGTATAGGACATGACCCTTCAATGCAATATGTCAACCTACATAAAGGAAAGTGTCCTTTCAAAATAATGTCCATAATAAAAGGAATGTTTCCCTTCAAAAATTGTGTCCTTTATATGATGTCCGCCTCACCAAGAATCATGTGCCTCCTCGTGAATTTGAGCCTCCATTATTTTTAATACAAAAGACATGCCTCTTCATAATAAATTGCTATCTCTATAAATTAAATTTCCAACAACTATCATTTAATTTATTCAACATTGTAAAGGAGATATGGCTAGAATAGACACCCGATGCTACATGGTAACATCAACACACTCTACACCCAAATAAATCTCCAAGCTTAGATGGCTTCTATGCTATTTTCTATCAGAAGTGCAAGGATTTCATAAGGAAAGAGGTATGGGAAGTGGTGGAATAATATCACATTAAGAAGATAATTCAAAAGAAAATCAACAACTCTTACATTGTCTTGATAAGAAAAAAGGAGGATGCATCCACTCTTATGGATTTTAGACCAATTTCTCTATGTAATACAATCTATACAATCATCTCCAAAGCTATGGATAATAGGTTGAAGGAATTAATGGAAGACATAATCTCATGTGAGAAAATTGGATTCATACCTAGTAGAGAAATCATGGAGGGGATCATACATTCAAATGAGGTAATCCACTCAATCCAATCGAGAAAGGAAAAGGAAATGATCTTAAAATTAGACATTAGTAAGGCATATGATAGGATAAGCTAGAAGTTCTTGATGAAATTTCTCAATGCATTTGGTTTTGGAGTGGAATGGCAAGAATGGCTTTCTAGTTTCTTATCTTCAGTACCCTTCTCTATTTTAGTTAGCTACAACCCATGTGGTTTCTTCATAAGTTCTCAAGGATTGCGACAATGGGATTCTTTGCCCCTATTCATTTTTGTGCTAATGGCTGATGCTTTAAGTAGATTGATTAGTAGGAATATAGGTAATGGGTTGTGAAGGGAGTGAAAGTGATGGAAGGCTTGGAGCCTTTTACACACCAATTTTTTGATGATATGATTCTTTTTGGTGAGGCTAGCTTCATATAATCAAAAGATATAAAAAATACCTTGGACCTATACATGGCCAAAGTTGGTCAAAAGATTAATCGAGAGAAATCTAAGATATTTTTCTTCAACGCAAACTGGTAGACTCAAACTAGGAGTGAAAACCATCTTGGTTTTGGTATTAGAGCACTTTCATGCTTATATTTGGGGGTCCCACTCTTCCAAGGGGTGACTAAAACTAAGCATTAATAGTGTACTATGGAGGCCTACTGCAAACATGCATCAATTTGGAAAGGGAAATGGTTAACATTTCTAGGTAGGATAACCATTATTAATGCCATGATCATAGCTATCCTCATATTTGTAATGTCAAATCTACATTTGTTGAAGAAGGTAGAGCATGAAATAAATGTGTTATGAAGAGGTTTTTGTGGGATGGATCAAATTCCTCCCATTGATCAGTTGGGATATGTCTCATGAAGGAAAAGTAAATGGGGGGGCTTTCATAAAAAAAATCATCATCCAAAACAAGGCATTCAGAGCCAAACTTATTTGGATGATGTATAAGAAGCACATGACCTTATGGATTAGAGTTTTGAGAAAGAATTATTTGTATAGTAATGAGGAGACTAGAATTCTTATAATAGCAAATCTGAGGCCTAGATCACATATTTGGAAAGTCATGTGTGATTTTTGGTTAGTTATAACAAATCATATGACCTAGCAAGTGAATGATGGGTGGAGATCAGCCTTCTAGTGGGACTCTTAGAATGGATACTTGCTGCTAGTGGAGATGGATCCCTTGGTTAAGTGGATAGTCATGGAAAATGAGCAACAAGATGGTTGTGTAGCCGATTATATTATCATAGATGTGGTAAGTGAGAAATATTCATGGGATTGGCCATTGGTGGATCATTTTGAGGTTAGTAAGAGGGTGAAGGAAGAAATGAGAAGTGAAGTAGAAAGGAGAAATTTGGTTCTCTCTTGGAAACCAGATAAAATTATTTGGTGTGGGGGAAGTCAAGAGATATAGTTAAGTTGGCTATTGACTAATGAAAAAGAGGCAATATTGCTAAGATTGGCCAACAAAATTATGTTGGAATGGAGACTCCAATTCATAAACTTTGGGCCTTTGCTTGCACAACTCTACATAAGAGGATTTTAAGAAGAGATAGATTACACTTGGTGGGTATCATTGGCCCCAACCAGTGTCCTCTATGTAAAAGGAGTTAGGAAAGTGCTAACCACGTCCTACTAAATTGTGAAGTGGATTTCGAGTGTTAGGATTGGTTGAGTGGAAATCTCGGTTGGTAATGAGTTTGAAACTTAGATTTATATGGGGCATGTGCAGGATCATGGTATGCCAAAAAGTGGCAATGGAGAAAAAAATACGTGTTTCTACGACTCAAAAACGCGAAAATGGTGAGTTGACTTTTTGGAGCTGGGGTGACTACCGAGGTAGAGGGAAAACTTAGTTTTAGGAATCGGATATCCGATCCAAATCGGATATCCGATTTGGATCGGATATCCGATTTTGTTAAATATAAATAAATCTCATCCTGACCGAAGCAAAAGGCAACTTGCTTTAGGAATCGGATATCCGATCCAAATCGGATATCCGATTCAAATCGGATATCAGATTTTTTTGAACTGTATATATAAAAAAACCCGCAACCAAAACTCATTCATATTTGTTTTTGTTTCGGCGGCGGGCGCATAGTGTCGAGCGAAATCCGATATCCGATTTGGAGTCCATCTCTATCAGGTAAAGTTTTTAATTTTTTATCAAATTTTCAATTAGATTTGTTTATTTTTAGTTGATTTTTTTCAAAATATTGTTTTTTGGTAGAAAAACTAGGGTTTTTTGGTAGATTTACAAAAAAACATAAAGAAATGAAGAAAAATAGTAAGAAACTACTTTTTTTAAAAAT
>VDFB02281492.1:947902272-947929031 GCA_007258455.2 Sequoia sempervirens
TATATATCATCTTGCAGGTCTTCAAACAAAGGGAAAATTTGCATGTCCAATTTGTGGTCCAAAGATAAAATCTCATCGTTCAACAAGTTTAGGAAAGCAGGTGTTTGATGAGTATAGGAACTTCCTCCATAGAAATCATAAGTATCGAACTACTTAAAAACATCTTTTCAATGGGAAAGAGGAGAATACATCAAAACCACGAAGAATGTCACCTCGCCTATAGAAGTTGGAATATAATAGAATTAATCGTCAAGGTTATACATCGGATCAAATTGTTTATCTATCATATATGATATTTTTTGAATTTATATTTTTATATTGTGTTGTGTTTACTCATGTTGTAATTGACAATGATTGTCGTTGTTAATTTGTTTAACTTATATGCTTCATGAAGGTCGTCAAGACATTAATGGTCGATTTCCACAGGGAATGAAAAGTTATCCCAGACAATTTAGTAGGTTTCCCTACTATGAGCAACTACAAATTGTGCATTTGTTTGATATAATGCATATCAGAAAGAATATAACCAAAACGTTATGAAAAATATTGGATGGAAGACATGACAAAGAAAAAGCATCAAAATTGTAGTGACATTCGGGGAAGCCAATCATGCAATGAAAATGTCATTCAATTAAATAGTGATGGAGACCAAATTAATATAAGTGCCCTTCCTTGGTTATTAATAGATTTGCAAAGCAATGCTATAAAAGAATTCATACAAAAGATTTGATTTCCCACAGGATTTGCTGCGAACATAAACAATATAATAACAAAGAAAGGTGAATTTGGGTCAGGGATGAAAACGCATGATTGGCATACCTTCATTAAGGTAATTATTCTGGTATATTATATACACTTATATAATGCATGTACTTTTCAGTGTATTGTGTTTACTACTTTTGGAAAAATAATGAAAAGATCATTTTATAATTGTTGCGGTACATTCTACCTCTATCTCTCCCACACAACTTTGACAATAATGTCAAGCAAGTTATATATGATCTTGGAAATACATGAGGGTAAGTAAGTTTGTTGAATTGATCTTATGCTTCTTATAATTGCCATTTTTTTACTTGTTATGTAATATCTTACGTATATTTTTGTTAAATCTTGTTAATATATTTGCACCTTGAATCACTTGTAGATGGTTGTCATCTAAAGAAATCCATAAAGAAGATATAAATTATTGGAAGAGAAGAATTCCTCGTCTAATGTGTGAAATGCAAAAGTGTCTACCTTCAACATTTTTCAATGCACAAGAACACTAACTCATACACCGAGTTGAGGAGATTGAATTGTGTGGACCTGTACACACAAGGTCAGTGTGGATGGTTGAGAGGCACTTGAAATTTTTGAAGACTTTGGTTAGACAAAGAGCACATCCTGAAGGTTCTATGGTGGAGGGATATATGGTATACCAGACCATGGTGTACATTAGTGAATATCTTCCTAAGTTTACAACAAAGATCCATGTAGATCACATTTGGGATCCCAACTCCGTTAACAAATTGAAGGGGTACTGTTGGGGAAAGGTAGATTGAGGAAAGTGAGAGGTAATTATAAGATGGTCATGGAGATTAATTGCAAGATGCATTTTAGATATGGTTTTATGTATATTGTACTTATTTAATTTTTAATCTTCAATATACATCAATTATAAATTAAGGTCGTATACTGTGCTATTTAACTAATTATATATCATTTGTGAATTTCAATTTATTTTGGTACAGTTGGTCGAGAGTGGGATGCACTACATTTGTACGTCGCCAACAATCTTGATTGGATGATAGTATGGATTGAATGATGTCAACAATCTGGTGGCGCATTAACATGGGGAAGGTGTGGCTTCATTGGTTAAAAGCTCCTTCATAATGGAATTCAATGTTACACACAAAATTGATTTAGCATGGTTTAAGAGATAAAACAAGAATGCATTATAAATATATTAATCATATATTATTTAATTATTTTCGTATATTGATGTATATATGTAAAGTTATTTTCTTTGCATACGATACGGCCAAGAATAAATATGTTTATCAATTGACGATATTGCAATAATTTTTACATGTTTGACATATTGCAGGTGAAACACCACAAGGCTATGTGGTGTAATGGTTGTAAATTTTGAATCAAAATGTTGGATGACATGAAGAAAACTTGTGATTCTGGTATAACTGCAGTCTTTCAGGTGACTAATGTTTCATCTAGAAGCGACATACATCCAGAAGTCTCAGAAAATTGATACTATAGGATTTTGGATGATATACTTGAGTGTGACTTTAAGTCCTTCAGATTAATTTTGTTCGTCGTCCTATGGCATAGGCTACGATTGAATGAAAATGATCACGAGAACTATTAAATATGATGATAGTTTACCATGGTTAATACAGGTTTGTCAGCTGACTGAAGCGAGCCCTATGTTCTTTAAGCCAATGTGAGTAGGTATTTTACATAGAGGTTCGAGGTAAACCCGGGTTGGTCATTTTGTTGTGGAGCATGATCAAGAGGAAGGCCAGTAAGTATATGTGGTGGAAGAAGAAGATACAGAAGAACTAGAAGATGATGCAGATGATGATTAGGATCAACGGTTAGTTGATGATGTCCCTTACGAAGATGTCAAAGAGGAGGAACTAGATCATGATGATGTAGGAGTTAATGTTCATGAAGATGATATCCATGTGGATGATGACATTATAGAAACTGATATCAAGGACGATGATGATGATATGACCAATCCTTACAATGTTGAATCTGGATTGGATGATACAGATAAAGAGTTGGATCAAGAAGAAGATCAATGACATTGAAATGTATGAGTTATGCGATTATATTATCTATTTGATGTGGGCTGCTTGACTAAGAATTATATTTGACTTATGTGGTTACATAATTAATTCATGATGTTTTTAATTTTTATGCCAGTACATGATTAATTTAATGATGTACTTTTAATGTTTGAAAGGTCAAAAAATTAAAACATTTCAATAGTGATGTTAACAACCTTGATATTAGTGTGTTTTATGTTTCATGTGATCATAAAAGATTAAAAAGTCAGTTGTAGAGGTGGTTGTTCAGTGGTTGACATGTATGTTGGTTCTTTTTACAATATAACCAGGTTTGTCTTCTAATATACCTATGGAATTGCCAATTCCAATCGAAGGTACCTCAAAGGACTTGGACCAACTAACAAGGACTTTAAAAGCCTCATACACTTCAGGCTCTGCAAGACCTGGGAGGGTGATCCCTTAATGTTTTTACAACCTCTGCACCATTATTATAAACAACATTAACAATAGCAGATGATCTCACTTAATAGCTCAAATACGAAAAGATAATATCAACTAGAATTGGTTGTTCATAGACAATATCAACTATTTGGAGGTGAGAATTCAAACACAATCCATTGTATAAGATAGTCAATGATTTGCAATTTGTAGCAAGCTCTAGGCAAAGACAAACAAATACTAAACTACGAATAATTACAACTTAGATTAGGTGCCATATATCCATTCGGAGTCAAATTCATAAGTATCTAGAGGTTTATAATAGATTTAATACATCATATAAGATCCCTTGACAATATTGCATTACAATATCATTAGTGTGCATTCTAGCCGGACTACTTATCAAATCCTTATACAGCACATATTCGCCTATAATCCCATTCAAGCATTTTGATTAATTCCAAATTAAAGCTAAAATAGAATCATACACACCACAATAGTGAGATGGATAAAACAACCCTTAGTTATTTCATTCAAAGTTCAGATATGCATGTACAATGGAGAGACATGAGCTCGAATTTTCATTTCAACTCAAATGCTAGTACTTTTATACAACATTAAATCTCTAGGAACTCAAAACCTATTACATAATGACTCAAAACCTAAATTGCATTTCTCTAAAACCATTGGACTTTACAATTCGCTCTGCAACTTCACCTAGATTTGACAAAAATTATCTAACTTGTTAACCCGTACTTCTAGCCTTGAAATCATTCTTATAGAAAATGAAGGAGCAAATAAGCACCGGGCCATAAATTACACCTGTCACCAGTCAATTGGAGCACCTGGTGATATTCCAAAATTTGTTACAATAGCCACCACCTTGAAAAATATTCTTGTTCAAAAATTGTTACAACAACAATCATCCTGGAGCATATTCTCGTTCATCATGTCGACAGAGGAAGGTTGATGCAATAACAAAAAACCACGTGAAACTCATGCCAAGAAAGTCATCCATACAAAACTGGAAATGATGTAACCGCAGCATCTGATTTGCCACCTATCGGTAGCCCACTCTTTTTACTCATCATCATTCAAATACTTAGCCACCCACCTTTGGTATTCTTCGTCAGTTGGCCAATTGAAATCAATCACCTCTTTTACCTTTGTACTATAAGGAAAATACTTTACCGCTAACTAATTAGCATCTCTTTCAAAAGATTCCAAAAATGAGCTAGTACCAATAATCTTATCCATACAATTTACCAACAAATCATAATCTGATTCATCACAAATTATTTTAATTTGATTATTGATTACTATACTTGCTTGATCCTGCCATTGTTGGAGTGTTCTGATTTTCCCTTGCTCATCAGTTATATCAGGTAACAGTGTGTTACCCCAATCATTGAAGTTCTTTACCAATTCCCTAATCTTCCTAAATAAGCACCGGGCCATAAATTACACCTATCACCAGTCAATTGGAGCACCTGGTGATATTCCAAAATTTGTTACAATAGCCACCACCTTGAAAAATATTCTTGTTCAAAAATTGTTACAACAACAATCATCTTGGAGCATATTCTCGTTCATCATGTCGACGGAGGAAGGTTGATGCAATAACAAAAAACCACGTGAAACTCATGCCAAGAAAGTCATCCATACAAAACTGGAAACGATGTAACCGCAGCATCTGATTTGCCACCTATCGGTAGCCCACTCTTTTTACTCATCATCATTCAAATACTTAGCCACCCACCTGGTATTCTTCGTCAGTTGGCCAGTCAAAATCAATCACCTCTTTTACCTTTGTACTATAAGGCAAATACTTTACCACTACTGATTAGCATCTCTTTCAAAAGATTCAAAAATGAGCGGTACCAATAATCTTATCCATACAGTTTACCAACAAATCATAACTGAAGTCATCACAATTATTTTAATTTGATTATTGATGACTATACTTGCTTGATCCTGCCATTGTTGGAGTGTTATGATTTCCCCCTGCTCATCAGTTATATCAGGTAACAGTGTGTTACCCCAATCATTGAAGTTCTTTACCAATTCCCTAATCTTCCTACTTAGATCATCTGGTAAGGTCTGAAAACCTTGCAATGATTTAACTAATATATAAGTAGGCTTCAATGATTGGGGCATTTTATTTACGTCAAACCTTGAGGCTTTATTCATAACATCTAGATTATTTTCCCTATGGATCCAATTTTGAATTATTGGAATCACTATCCCCTGATTCCTATCAATATTATTTATTGCTTCAAATAGCAAAGAATATAAAGAATGTATAGAGGGTAGTTTATTATCCACTTTTTCATTTAAATGCTCCAAAACAAAAGTAACAATTTCTTTTTCTTTTGAAAGAAAACCCTCCTCTTTTACCCTTAGTGATGTCTGTAATTGATCAATTGCCTGCATGAGCTACCTCTTTGTTGGATCAATAGAGCACTCTGTTTGTTCATCAACTTGTTCTAGAGGAGGGTAAAAGCAGGATTTTGAATGGGAGACCCTGGTGTAGAAACATTTGGAGAAGCAGGAGGTATTGACCCTGCTATGGGATGTGATGTGCTGGTCCCTGGAGCATTGGATGTTTCCCCAGTATGTCTATACTTGAACCTTTCTACTTCAATTTGTAGCTCAACATTCCTCTATTGCATTTTACTATATTCTTCAATTAAAATGTTATACTTCTCCATTAGGCTCTTTCTTTCAGCCTCCTCCCTTTTAGTAGTCTTTTTGGCCAACTTAGCCACATTCACAGTTAAACTAGTGGCTTCGGTTGTTGTAGTCTCTAAAGTCCTCTTTATTATTAATCCTCCTTTGAAATTTGGATTAATATCAGCAATGGCTGGCTTTCTTCCTTGTGGAGCCAATGCCCAAATTGCCAAGGTCTTATATTCTTCACTGAAGGCAGAGTTTTGTAATGTTGCCTTAACTTCTTCTTCAAAAACTTGAAAAGGATTCTTGGACTTCATAATGGCATTGAAAGCCACTGCATCTGCAATGTCTCATTCAGACAAAATCAAAACACCAGCCTAATTCACTAGTTGTCTTCCTTCTTTAGGAGTGATGTTTTTGAACTCTTCCATTAGTTCAGCTTTCACTTCTTCATCATTCTCCTGATCTGACCAGTCAGGCCTTAGTTCTCTTCTCTCCTTGCACTTATTTTGATATTCCTCAAATTTCATCCTCCATGCCAATTGCAAGAATACAGGAGTCTTTACAAATGCATTAGCATCTCAAAACTCCTTGCAAGCCTCCATTCTTGCATCCTGCATATTCTTACCCTTCATATCCAAATCGGATAGAACCAATTCAGCTGACCTAAGAGGGGACGGCATACCAACCTGCATGTCTTGATCAATAACAATAATTTCATCTGTGAGATCCTTAGGTAGGTGATCAGTTCTTTGCCTCTTAGGGCTTGGCTCAGGTGGTGGTGATGGGGGACTGCACGCTGGTGAAGATTTTAATTCAATGATTTTGACAGCCCGAGGTAATTTGAATTTTGGGCCTGGTCATGAAGGCGCCTTCATTATTTTCTTCCCTTTTTTTCTACTTCTTCCTCATCACTTCCAGTATCCCTTTTCCTCCTATACATGGGTCGCCTTTCGGTAGGCTGACATACTCACCTTGTTTCAATTGGCATATCACTTTGTCCTTGCATATCCAGACTTAGCCTTAAATTTAACTTTTTGGTTGTCAAGGTTTCCATTATCTCCTTGAAATTATTCATTAAAAAATCAATTCTCTTGTGGTATGGAGTGAATTCCATCAATGGACCATACGTCAAATCCATTTCATGCACAATATCTAGTAGCTTACTATAAGCTATCCACTTTTCTTTGTTCAATTCCTGTCTATTTAAATCAAATTCATTCCTAATTGGATCCTTAGGGAAATTGAACTCATGTGCAAATTTTCCACCTTTTATTCTTTGTCTGAAAAGAGAAAAGAAACCTTTAGGATCATGTTGTCACCTTGGACCAAATCTCAAATGGTAATCAACAAAGAATTTGTCAAAATGTGTCTAGCCTCCCTTTGAAAATGTAAAGTCAGACACTACTGTATAATCAGGGAATAATGTTCCCTTCCCCTTTCTAATTAGGTTATCTTCATGAATACACCCCATCTGCCACATAACTTCTGCAAACCTTAGTCTTGGTGGCACATTGTATGGCAGTATGTGAGGGGTTCCTTGAAATCCATATATTCTCAGGACAGTGCTGACTGGATATGGGATAATGTCACCCCAGTTATGTAAAACCCTCAATTCTGGTTTCCTCTCCTTCGGCCTAAGGAAATCATGCACTTCCTAAGGGATCCTAGGTACATATACCATCAATCTAGCCCTCAATATTGCAAAAAAATAATTATCAAATTGCACATAACTGGTGCTTTCCTTATTACAGGACAAATCTGCAGCCCATATCTATACTAGCAATCTTTCTCCATTAACTGGTTGTCTTAAGTTCATCTTCTCAGCAAAGAAATCAGCATTCCTAAACAAGAACATATGCATCAACATGGAATACCAAAAGAATTGAGTACCAGTATCACCATTATGTAGCTTCAACAGTCCTTCATCTATCCTCTCCACCAAAAAAGAAGCAAAGTCATATGTTACAGAGAAGTTAGGGTGTTGTATTTGCACCCCCATAAACATGTATGCAATCGGCATTACTGCACCAGGGCTAAAACCCAAAATCTGACATAGTGAATAGAAAGTAGCCAGGAAAGGCTTTCCAAAACAATTCAATATGAAGGGTTCCTGGTCACTAGGGCTGATGTGAAATTGTGAACCCCCTGCCTTAATCAGATGAGGTGGAAGCAGCTTAACCCTAAAAAGAGATTGGAATTTTGTATACTCCTGCTTCATTTCTTCAAGATTAATAGGAACCAAGTCATCACTTGGCTCATTCAAACCAAATGTCTGTTGGATAACATTTCTATTAATTTCTAATAGAACCCCTCCATCATTATCTCTGATTACCCATGTGATAGGGTCACATCTTTTGGCCACTGCTCTAAGTAAGTCCACATTAGGGAACACATTTGGAACAACTAGCTTTTCCGTGTCGTACATCCATCCATTTGAAAAAGGATGAGGCAAATTCCTCTGTCCATACCATAATCTGAACATTTCTAAGCCTGTGAGTGGAACCCTAGCATCAACAATGTTGGAGTTATTACACACCAACCTCTCCCCTAAGATTTTCCCTCACATCAACAACAAACCTTTCCTTCTCTCATTTGTTTCTATGGAAATTGATCTAGGAAATCATCATACAAGTTTCTTTTCAAATACTCAATGTGGCTAGAGTGCTACTTAGTTGGCACCATTTTAGACAAACTAGGGTCTCACTACAATGTTACACTTCAAGTGGCTATGACTAAGCAGAGATAGGAAATTATAGAGTAAAAATACCGCAATTCCTCACAATTTATGATTAAACAATAGCCCTAACAAAATATTTTAATGAACTCAGTGACAAGCATAGTAGACCCCCCCTTTTCCAAATTTACGTTCAGAATGACTGGGAAACAGATAAAATTAACTCACGGCTTTTTTCGCACAAACTCCAATTTCTGGCAGTAGCTGCTCGCAATTTCACCTTTGGCTCTAAAACTGTTTTCACGAAATACTTGGATGCTTTGTGATACAAATGAAACAAGTAAATTGATTTTATGTCGATCAAATTCTGCCAGTGGATGTCTCATCCACCATTAAAGATAACTCACGGGCTGCACGAATGGCTTCAACCATAATTTTATACATATTTAAATTTGAGTCGTTGATCCTTCAGTTTGATCAAATCATCGACGGCCATCTTCAAAACAGGCTGACATAATCGCCAACACGGAAATAAAGGGACCCACTATGTCATATGCCATGAAGGAATGCCACGTGGTGATTGCCTATGATATCGCAATCCTTTGATTTATCATCGCAGGATGGTGGGCACCATCGATCATTTTACCATAAATACTGCTCCTTCAAAAATGGTCGTCATCCTTTCCTTTAATTATCGAGCAACTTTTCCTTTAAAATCATAACATTTTTGTTGAAATAAAACACGTGTATCTTACAAGCGCATTAGTAATCCGCCCCATAATACATTTAAAACTGGCAAACGCTTTCTTCACTCCTTAGGCTTCATTGGATGAGACACATGGCAGGCACCCGCGACATCGCGATCCCAAAATTCCTAATCGCAGGATGGCGGGCACCATCAATCTTGAAGAGACAGCTCATCAATGGTCACGCAGATTTCATCCTTTAGGAAGGGCACGTGGCACCCACCCGTGATATCGCGATCCCTGTAATCCTTGATCGCGGGATAGTGGGCGTCGTTGATCTCGTTCCTATAACACAGTCACCAGCCATGTCGTTAACCTTCGAGCAGTTTTTTCAGCAAGATTATAACATATCCGTCAATTTAGAACATGTGCGTCTCGAGAACACATTAGTAATCCGCCCCTTAATACATTTAAAGTTGGCTAGTGTTTCCTTTACTCTTTAGGCTTCATCGGATGAGACACGTGGCGCCCGCCCGTGATTTCGCAATCAACCCAAGCACCATCGTGGGATGGTAGGGAATGGCTCAGATCAAATGGTAGTTGGTTAGTGATAGCTCAAATTTGATCCCCCAGATAAGACACATGGCGCCCACCCATGATTTCGCAATCCTTCAATTCCTGATCATGGGATGGTGGGCACCGTTGATATCTACAGGAAATAGATCAACGGCAGCACTAAATCAACCCTTGCAAAATAAAACATTCATTAAAAGGAGAAATGGGCATTACTAGGCAGATGACAAATAAAAAATTTATATTTATAGAAGAAAAATAAAATAAATTTACAATTTGTTTTATAATTTCACTTTTAACTTTAAATGTATGTTCACTCATTAAGTTGTATTTTTTTTACAATCACATTTTTATTTTAGATGTTTGTTTATAAAATATAAAGATGCATTAAAAATATATTAGAAATATTTTTCTGTATATTATATAGCATTCATAACATTAAATTAACATAGAATAATTTCACAATATCACTTAACCAATCAAGAAAAATTTAACGATTACTATAAGTTATAGGTTGGTGATGTGGATATGGATAGGATCTCTTCTCTCATAAGTTATAGGTTGGTGATGTATTGTATACCTCCACAAGAAAGGAGATAATTTAAACCCAATAGAAGAGAATGGAGGTGGTTGATGAATCTATCAATGTGTTGCAAGAAGGCCTTCCTAGAATATCCATTGATACTTCCTTACTAGGTGTGCAACATTTGAAATTACTGTTGGATTCTTGTAAGGAGTACTCTTCTAGTCTAAAAGAGAAGATTGAAAGCAAGTCAAAAAAATAAGTTGGATGATAAGATGCTAGATGATGCCTCAAATAAGTGTGATACTACACATACCAAGTTGCAATCCAACTTGAAGGATGTTCAAAAGTGTTTAAAGGAATCCAAACAATTATTTCAATTCTTCTTGAAATGGCATGTGTCTACAAAAACATAAACAATTAGATGGACTCAATTGATTCTAAAATCACTCAAGCCTCTAGTGTGTATGATCAGGTGAATGATGGAGATGGAGCTACTAGATTAGTCATTAAAAATCTACACAACCAATTCCTTTTACTCGAAAAAATAATCATAATGCAATATAGTTAGCTCTAAGATATTGTAAGTGTGAGGCTTACTTCTTTAATTTAATTTTTGGCCAATGTGGAGAAGTTTGTGCAAAATAATTTGGAAAAAAATAATTAGCTGGAGGAGCATACTATCCTTGTGTCTTTGGATAAATATTTTGAGATGGGTTGGAAGCAAGTTATTTATGAGATGGATTTCATGATTTTGGTTTCTCTTGTGAAAAAAATGCATTTTATGAATCTTCATGGTAATTGGTTTCTTTTATGGATTAGATTATTTATCTTTCCCAAATTTTGTTTCCCTTTCCATTGTTCATAATCCCCATGAATGGAATGTTGTTGTGTATTGTCTACCCAAATGGGATTCTAAGTCTAATCTTAGATGGAATATTTTAGATCATTATAATTCCATATCCCCTACCTTGATCAATGTTCATAGTTTCTTTATCTTTTTCAAGATGACTTTGGTTGATCATTGTTACCTTTTCTCTATTTTTTTAGTTTATGAGTTTTTCTTCCTTTGGGTTTTAGAGGTGGTGGTTTAATGGAAAACCTCAAACTTTTATCCTTTAAGATTTATTAATGAGTATTTCTATTTGATGATAGTTTTTTAATATTTCTAGCTTCTTGCTTAATATCAACGTCATTTTTTCAATAAATAAACAATTATGTGTGAAATAAAAGTGATAGTGTGCACAATGTATTCACCTAATAAATTAAAAGCATAATGTGTGTATTTATAAGGTATTGGTAAACAATCCCAATTATATTTGTATCACTCAAATTTATGTTTTTATACTATTTTCATATACTAGTGTATTTGAAATATCTCCCTATTTCCTTGTATATCCTATGTACATAATTTCATATCCCCCTATTATTTTTTTCCTATCAACAAAGTGACTTCCCATACCTACATCTAATTCAAAGTTAGTTTTTTTAATACTCAATGCAAAAAAAACTACGGTTGTGATAGACATATCACCTTATTAATTATTTTATTCGAAAGAACTTATATCTCCCAACCCACAAATGTTCACCACATTCTCTAAAAATGAATCTCCTCAATAATAAATATCTAGATTACAAGACTCATATTAATATAAATTATATAGAAATTTTAGGCATATTTGGTTATTATTCTGGGTATGATCATGGTATTACCTAAAGGTCTCTAATAATTAGTCCTAAGAAAAATAGGTAGGATTATACATAAGCTACATGAATTTGGTGTGATCATTGTTTCTTATGTTAGTTTTATCAAAGACTTGGACAAAATGACAATGGGCTTATAATACCTATCATGCCAAAGACGCGACCAATAACAAATCTTGGCCTTGGATGTAGCCCTCTGAGTATAACCATACGAGGCCGAAGTTCTCCAGTTAGAACAGTTAATAATCCTCCTCAGCCAACCCCAGTAGAACTATGCTTACCAGTGTCTATAGGTAGAGTCATAGATAAATTTACATTTGATATAATCGACGTCTATAGTAGTGGTGACGACGAGAATCACCTAACTAAATTACCTAGGCTATTTTAGGATACCACTTTTTACATGATTAGCACCCTATCTTTTGAAACAAACCACCAAAATCATGAGATTCGCCTAGTATATCCCCAAGTCATCGACTATAACCAACGAGGACCATCAATTCTTGATACATTCAAAAAAAATGAGGCACTCTCATAATTCATGGTATTGTGGGATAACATTCCAAATGGGGATCACAAAGGAGTGTTTATAATGGAGTTGGACACACATTCCTATTATGGGAAAATGATTGAATCCTTCAGTCGCAAAAGCAAGAAATTAAGAATAATATCCAAGTCCTTGAGTGAAAACCACACTATGGCACTCTATGAAAAGAAAAAATTAAAAAGAAAGGACATCCAACGGTGAAAACCTCTCTAAGGCACTTGAGGATGGGGATTCAATCTTCCTTTAAGAGCTATTCATCAGGAAAAGTCAGCAGTCTTGGCCAAAAAATGCAATCTGGTCAACCTAGGAACAGAGGCAACCCCACATATCACATTCTACACAAAATCACTACTATCAGAAGAGCAAGAGCTCCTAGCAGCATTCCTAAGGGAAAGACAAATAAACTTTGGATGGAGTTATGCTGACATGCCAGGGCTTGATCTAGAGACTGTGGTTCACCACTTAGCAGTGTATCTAGAAGCAAAGCCTGTCAAACAAAAGCTTCAAAAAATGCATCCTTAGATTGCCCTATTAGTCAAAATGGAGATAAAAAATCTATTAGATGCAGGATTCATCCAACCAATAGATTATCCAAAATGGGTGCCAAATTTGGTACCTATTTCAAAACCCAATGGAAATATCAAAATCTACATAGACTTAAGATATTTGAACAAGGCATTTCCAAAAGATGACTTCCCGCTTCCCAACATTGACATGATAGTAGATATGACAGCGGGACATGAGATGTTGTCACTAATGGATGGATTCTCAAGATACAATCAGATCATAATAGCTAAAGAGGACCAACATAAAACAACTTTCACTTGTCCATGGGCGACCTACTACTGGAACATGATGCCATTTGGCATAAAGAACGCAGGAGCAACATTTCAAAGGGCTATGACATTGATAGTCCATGACATGATTCATAAGATGGTTGAAGACTATGTTGATGACATTCTAGCTAAGTCCAGAAAAAGAAAAGATCACATAGCAACCCTAAGTGCCATCTTTGATAGGTTGGAGTACAAGATCAGATTAAACCCTAAGAGTGCATCTTTGGCGTATAATCAGGAAAGCTCCTAGGATATATAGTGTCAATGAGGGGTATCGGGGTAAATCCAGTATAGGTAAAAGCAATCCTCAAGATGGAGGCACCAAAAACATTAAAGCAACTGAGAGGTCTCCAATGAAGACTCCAATAAATTAGAAGATTCATAACACAACTGGCGAACAAACAGAACCCATATTCTCACCTACTCCAAAAGGGAGTCATGTACAAATGGGATACCAAGTGCGAAGAGGCATTCAACAAAATCAAAGAATATCTACTAATGCCACTAGTCTTAATGCCACCCATCCCAAAGAAACCATTGATCTTATACGTATCAGCAATAGCAGTAGCCCTTGGAGCTCTTCTAGCTCAACATGATGAAAATGGAATAGAAAGGTCTTACATCAGTAGGACAATGGTTGGTCATGAGCTAAACTATTCATCCATCAAGAAAGCATGCCTTGCAGTAGTGTTTGCATCACAAAAATTTAGACATTACATGTTGGCACATAAAATAAAAATCATCACCAAAATCGACCCTCTCAAGTATCTATTATCAAAGGAAATGCTTATAGGAATAATGGAAAAATGGGTGATGATACTATCAGAAAATGACGTCGAATATGTGGAGCGGAAAGCAATCAAGGGCCAAGTCATTGCAGATCAATTAGCATAAGCACCAATCTATTTAGAGAACCCTCTCATCTCAAAGTTTCTAGATGAATCCATTTTTAATCTCAATGTAGCTAACCATTGGAAACTATACTTTGATGGCTCATACACAGAACATGGATCAAGAGCCAGTGTTTTCTTCATCACCCCACAAGGGGAATACATACTAAGGTCCTACAAACTGGCATTTCCCTACACCAATAACATTGTGGAATACGAAGCTTTTACCATAGGTCTCAGAATAGAAGTGCAGTGGAACATCATGGCTCTCAAAGTGTACAGAGACTCCCAATTGATCATAAATCAAGTGAACGATGAATACCATACCAAGGATGACAAGCTCACTCCATACAAGAAATTGGTGGAGACTCTCAAAGAATCCTTCATTGAAATTACATTTGAGCAGATACCTAGAGCCAACAACAGAGCATTAGATGCCATGGAAACAATTGGGTCCCTACTAGACATCCCCAACAATGTTCCAAAATATGAATTTCTGATAGAGCAGCTTTTCGTACCCACATTCAAGGTACCAAAATTAGAACTCGTGTGTGAAATCATTGGTCCCAATGATCCTTGGTACCATTACATTTATACATACCTTCGAATAGGAGTCATACCCACCGACCTACCATCAAATCTAAAACGAACCTTTGTAAAAAAGGCATACAAATTTTTCATCCTAGGAGATACCCTATATCGTAGGAGCATAGAAGGAACCCTACTACACTGCTTAAATACTAAGGAGGCATTGACTGCTCTAACTAAAGTAACACAAAGGTATCTATGGTTCACACTCAAATGGAATGACCATAGCTAAGAAACTGCTGAGGATGGGGTATTATTGGCCCACAATGGAATGAAAGGCACATGAATATGTCAGAAGGTGTCTACAATGTTAGCAACATAGGGACCTCATCCATGCTCCAGCTCAAGAGCTACATCCCATCATCACACAATGGCCCTTTTCATAGTGAGGACTCGATCTCATTGTGAAAATCACTCCCACTTCATCTAACGGCCACAAATTCATCATAACTGCAATGGAGTACTTTACTAAGAGGGTGGAAGCCATACCCATGATGTACATAACTAGGAAGCAGATTTCAAAGTTTATCCTTAACTATCTCATTTGTCACTATGGTGTTCCAAAAGCCATTATCTCAAATAATGGGACACCATTCAAAAATTAGGAGGTCCATGACCTATGTGAGAAATTCAAAATCCAACATCGCTTCTCCACCCCATACTATCCCCAAGGCAATGGCCAAGCAGAAGCTACAAACAAGACCATTTTAAAAATCCTCAAGAAAACAGTTAATGAGACAAGTCGTGACTGGCATTTGTAG
The DNA here is from genome assembly GCA_007258455.2 of Sequoia sempervirens. Taxonomy (NCBI): domain Eukaryota; kingdom Viridiplantae; phylum Streptophyta; class Pinopsida; order Cupressales; family Cupressaceae; genus Sequoia; species Sequoia sempervirens. The sequence continues at coordinate 947,917,958 of VDFB02281492.1, forward strand.
CTTAATCCTGCCCTCTAGGCCTATCAAACTAGCATCTGCACACCCACTGGTGCCATCCCTTTTTCCCTAGTCTACGGATCAAAATCAATACTCCCCATAGAGATCAAGCTCCCATCCCTCAAGATATCATTGCGAAACCTCATCCCTGATGAAGAATACCAGGTATCAATACTAAATGAGCTAGAGCTACTAGATGAGTGATGTATAGATGTTTCGAATCATCTGCAAATCTAGCAGAATAGACTCAAAAGGAGCTACAATAAGAAAATCAAAAGTAGGACATTCCAAGTTAGAGAATTGGTCTTAAAAGAAAATCAGAAGAATGTCCCAAACCCAAGCAACAAAGGAAAATTTGAACCCAATTGGCTAGGACCATTCATCATCACATCAAGTTACAAATCAGGGGCATATCAGTTATCAACACCCGAAGGGGAACCTCTGCAACAACCCATGAATAACTCTCATCTCAAAAAGTTTTATGCCTAAGTCTTTCAAGGTATAGGACCAGAAAATCCAAAAAATTAGAAAAATTCCTAAAAAATGGTTACCTTGGAAAAAAACCTAGCAAACAAGCATCTTGCTAACAACAAAAAGAATAAAATAAGAAAAGTAAAAATCCAAAAAAAATAGAAAAAGGATCAAAAATAGTAAAGAGAAAAAAATCGTCCTCTAGTGAAAACCACTTCGGTGGCACTTTGGACAAGTACCTTGGTGAAAACCTAGAAAACAAGTGCCTTGTGTGAATAAGCACTTTCCATCCACCAGGATCTTTATGGCTTGTTCTGCATCATCCATCCATCATCCATTGCATTCAAATCTCCATCCATACATCATCCATCGCATTCAAATCTCCATCCATCACTCATTCACTCACATCTGTACCATTGCTTTGTCCTTTATCATGATACCTCCTAATACTACTCGTCCCATCCTCAAGGTCAGTTTGTCCTGCCTTTATTGAAGTAGTCTATTGCATCACACTAGGGGCATGTTCTCATTGGATCGGATTCGTGTATATTCTTAAAATCCTAAATATTAGAAAATCCAAAAACATCATAAAATCAGAAAATCCAAAAACATCAGAAAATCCAAAAACATCAAAAAAATAGAAAATCCAAAAACATTCAAAGCATGTCAAAAAAAATCCAAAAACAGGCCAAAAAGTTATTCAAAAAGCCCAAAAATAGGCCAAAAAGTCATTCAAAAAGCCAAAAAACAAAGTTGTATTGTTGAACTACGGGTCTCTGAGCCTTGAATGTAGGAAAGGTTGATCTTTGATCATCACCTGAGACACTTAGGTCAGTTCTTTAGGAGTCTGTCATAATAAACTAACATTTCATCATGTATATCTTCATCCATAAATCAGTCAAGTCTTCAATTGAACTACAGGTCTCTGAGCCTTGAACATAGGAAAGGTTGATCTTTGATTATCCCCTGAGACATTTAGGTTAGTCCTTTAGGAGTCTATCATAATAAACTGACATTTCATCATGTATATCTTCATCTGTAAATCGGTCAAGTCATCATTCGAACTACATGGTCTCTACGTGTATAACGTAGGCAAGGCTAATCTGTTGATCAGCCCCCAAGGCCCCTAGGATAGGTCCTTAGGTTAGTCTCTTGGTCAAAATCTCACAAAACCCCAAAACATTAGAAATTCAAAAAATCAAAACATTTGAAAATCTCAAAAAATACCAAAAATAGCCTCAAAACATTGCAAAATGTCAAAAACATCCAAAATATTTGAAAAAAATCCATCCATCTCATCTCTCTTTCACTCGCAATAACACCATCCATAATAAACTGATTGTCATCCTCAACCTGTGGTGAAACATTTAGAAACAAGTCTAGCAAGTTAAAATTAACACTCAAAAATGTCAAGTCTTAGGTTTAAGTCAGTACGTAAACAAGTTGGTCAATTATTTGTGTCGATAGTCCATCATCCAATTTGTCCCATATCAAACATCTGATAACATCATGTCCTAGAATGAATCCTTCCTACAATGGACATCATTTATCGAAAAGAATACTTTGGATAAATGAAATGGTGTGCCGCCATCCACTAACATGTCCTAGGATGTATCCTTCCTACAATGGGAATTAACTTTTTGCAATATATTTGGTTCTTATCCTTAAAAACACATTCTCTTTTGGTTAGTGGTATTGAAGAACATCAACTTCTTTGTGTGCTTTATCTTCATCTTTTGACTTATCTTATTGTGCTCAATCCAAGGACCTCTCAATGATATCCGAACGAAGGATTTAGAGAGATAGGAATGGGAAAATTATCATTATCCTTTTTTCCACTATGCTTGTTGGACATTCTTGTAAAATAACCTTGGCAAATACTTGCTCTGTTAGATATGTATAGAGGATGTTTTGGACAACTTGTTGACTATTGCATTTGATTGGTTATACCTTTCCATGTTTTGGTTCGAGATATTTGAAACTTCTAAAGTGCATCCTAACAAGGTTTCTGTATGTCATTTGTGAACAAGAATACTCCTATCTATCTATCGAGTCAAAGTCCATCACACTAAGTACTATGCCATCCTGGTCCTTTATACCTTGATGCATCGTACTTATGTGTGTTATCAAACATAAGGTAAGTGACTGTTTTAAAATCCCAATCCTTGATAAGAAAATCATCCCTTTTTTATCACCATTTCTCATCATCATATCTCATAAAGTTGGTTTGTTGGATCCTCTTGTCATCATCTAATTTCTTCTTTTTCGCACTAACATCACATCATGATCAGTTAATCATCATCACTAGTGCATCCATCCTGCATCCACAAACCATCAATATTCTGCATATCATTTCACATGTATAATCATCATCATAATATAGATTTTTTATTCTAAGCATCTCATAAATCATATATTTTCATAAATCATACATTTTCATAATCACAGCATATCACATCATCAATCTCATCCATCTCACACATATCATCATTTAAGTTGTTTAAGATAATATAGATTTTTATTCTAAGCATCTTAAAACTATCTCATTTGCATCATCATCCATAACCATCTAGTTTGAACCTCTTTATCGCGAGATCGACCTTCAAATAGAATATTTTCACTCGATCTCTCGAGGGGACAATGTACTAGTGTACTTCTTTCCACTGGGGCAGCCGAAAAAATAAGAAATTTTTTGAATTTTGATCATAGAAAATTTATTCTTTGAACCAATGTACCAAGTACATTGCTTCAAAGAGGGGAAAAATGTAGTCATGTGAAATTAGCATTTTACACTTAGTTCATATTCATCCGCTCATTAAATTAATCAAGCTCATCAAATCCATTCACCAAGTAAATCAGGACTATTTAATTCATTCCTAAGGTTATTCATTTAAATTAAATAAATCAAAGTCCCACATCAACCTTTTAATTAAATAAACCAAACTTTATTTAATTATATCTCAAATTTCATATTTCTCCCTCTTGATTTAAATAAATCAAAATATTTAAGTCAAATAGGTCAAAATCCCCCAATCATCATCTAAGCTAATCTAATCTTGATTAACCTAATCTAACCACCCATCACATCCTCTAGCTTTTCCCACTTGCACCAATAAATCATTTTAACTCATTTATAAATTTATCATTTTCTTTCAACTTGGCATAAAAATGGAATATTCTCTCAAGTTTAAATATGAAGACAAGTTGACTTGTCCCTTCCAACATTGCAATAAATTCTCTCTTTCATGTCCCCCTCTCAACATTTAATTCACAAATTAAAATTTGAATCTCCCTCTCTTGGGCACATTGGCCAAAACTTGCACATTCCTCAACCTATCATAATGTGACAAGTGGCCTCATCTCATTTTTCCAATCTTTATCCCACATTGCTCTCTTATGAGCATTCTTTCAATTTGAGAATCTATAAGTAGAGGGTTGATTCTTCATCAAATGATCTACACTCTCATGCAAAGTTACTCTCTTAAATTGAGAACTAATTTTTCTCATCACCATTGCATTGCATCACTTGAGTTTTATCAAGGATTGGGAAAGCGTCATTAGCACATTTGACACCAATCCAATATGGAATAGGTACTTGTCTTGCTTTTGCAATTTCTTTTTTATCCTTTTTGTTATTTGTGGCATTTCTTGAGCATGGACATGTTATTCCATAGAGGTATTCATAGATTTGCATATGTATAAACTAACACTACTAATGAGTGTTGGAGATGGTTCATTTGTAGATTTAGAGGTGCTTCACATACATATATTTTGAAATTAGATATTCTAAATTAGTTTTTGTATATTTTTAGAAAAAAATTAAAATTATTTGAATGTAATATTTAGAAAAGTGGAACTATAATTTAGTTTCTATAAAATACTTTAAAAATGAGATTTTACGAGATGTTAATGTATATATAATAATTTATATTTTTAGTTATAATTTAATAAACTTTATTATTTTTTTAAACAAGAAAATCAATTTTATATTTTAGTGTTGATGTCTTGCTTTCAATGAATATAAAAAAATATTAAACTATTAAAAAATTATAGTTTTGAAAAATATACTTATAGATCTGCAAAGGGTTATTTATATATATATATATATATATATTTGATGAATAGGAAGCTATCTATATTAATTCAAATATAAAGATACATATTCACAAAAAAGGATGGGTGGTAGAAAGGAACACCCCAAGATTCACATGGGCAAAGCCCAAAAAATTAACAGATCATGTGGGCTAAGCCCAGAAGTCCAAAATTACAAAGATAAAAAAGGCCATTAAGCAGCCAAAGCAGTGCCAACAGAGTCAGGAGGCTCTCTATCATCTGATTTTTCGCCCTTACATCAGCAGGGTCTAGAGTGACGTCAGGAGGAGGACCACAACCATCATCAGCATCTTTTTTCTTTTTATCTTCTTCCTCATGCCGAGGTGAGATTGCAAGTGCCAAATGTGGGAGCACTTTACCAATCACTAGCCAACCAAAGCCAGAAGCAGGAGGATCATCAGAGGGCCACCCAGAACCACCACCACCACTCCTCAAAGCACTACCAGAAGCCCACCCCTGGGTAGCCCGCGAAGGAGGAGAATGGTTACGCTGAGGTGAGGGTTATGAATGGGGATGCGCATAACCACTCCATTGTCGACCGCTGGAAGGCTACCGGCTCCGAGAAGAGGTGGGCGAAGCAGGGACCCAAGCAATAGTACAAGGGGAATTACCTCGATGGCCCAGGAGAACCTGGAGGTGTGCAACCTCAAGTGCAACTTTGCTAGCTTGCACTTGAACTTGTAAAAGCACATTAGAGAAAATCATAGCTTTAGCATATAATAAAATATGAATATCCATTTGAGTATGTAAAAAAATGCAAGCATTTTTGTCCTTCCAAATATTGAAGAGAATTTCCACCCTGAAAGTGTGCCAAAGCTAGGTCAATTTTGTAGGAATTCTGGGAGAATCTCCAAGCAACACCATATGCCAAGAGAAAGGTTATGGCTGAAAGGGCCAAAAAAGGTCATGAATCCAAGTCCAAAACTACTGAGCTATAGGAAAAATCAAGAAAATATGCTTAAAATTCTTAGCTTTCCCACAAAAAGGGAAGCGAGGGTCTTGGACTCCCAAGTGGACCAGCTGAGAATCCATAGGCAAGCCCTAAAAAATAATACACCAGGAAAAGTGGGCAAGCTTTGGCTCAACACTTGCAGACCAAGTGGTAGCAAATATTTTATGCCAGACATGAGTGGGGAATTGAAGAAACCACCTTTGGTTTAAACTCTGAATCATAGGAAAATGTGGTGATAGCCACCTATAACCAAGTCGAGGCTTGTAGTTCCTAAAATAGGTGTCTAGATACCACTTCTAGTCTTTCCACCAAGGTTTGGTCCCTCGAATTCTAACCTTATGAATCATTTTAGCAGGAATGGAATTCACGAGGCCATCATAAGTGGGTCTGGAAAAAATTTGCTGTAGGGTCTAGATACCCTTTTTGTGAAATCTGAGCACCTTAAGCCCAGGTGAATTAGCCAATAGCTAACCATTGCTAGCAAAAAGAGGCAACCACCAAATATTGTGCTAGTTGAGAGAGAGCCCATCTTGAAAACCAGAGCCAACCCAATGGAGCCAAGGTTTGACAACTTCCTAGGCCCACCAAATACTTTTGGCCACAAAAGTCCCAACAATTTGGATTGGTTCATTCATGACGAGAAGGGTTTCAAAGCCAATCCCCTTCTAGGTAGGTCTATGAATAGGGAAGCCAGATTGAATACTATGCCTAAGAAGAATTTTTCAGGACTCGTCCCCCCAGTAAGGGCATGAATAATTCATTTAACACAGAGCAGTCCCTTGCCATTGAGTAGATAACAACCCGAGACCTCCCAAGTCTCTAGGAAGGAAACATAATTCCCAAGCCACACAATGAAACCCTCTGTGAGTTTCAAAGGAGGCCCAAAGAAATTCATGAAGCTGCTTCTCAAGCTTGGCATAGTCCGCTTTGGAGGGGGCCTAGTAAGAATAATAATAAACATGGGTGGCCACAGGATTTTGGAACACACCTAGAATTTCCCTGCTAAAGAGGGGCTTGGTAACCCAATAAGCAAGCTTCTGCTCAACTCTAGAGAGTACGGCTTGCCAAAGCTTAGCCAAAGATGCCTAAAAAGCAAAGGGAATGCCTAGAAATTGAAAAAACTTTACCAGGCCCAATCCACTTCCAACCATATGATTGCAACCACAACAGAGAGGGCAAGATAGACTGTCGGTAACACAAATTTTATGCCACTAGATGGCAGAACCAGAAGCAAGACAAAAAGTATCAAGATATTCAAGAGTCATCACAATGGAATCTTCATCCTCCAAAAGGGTGAGGAATGAGTCATCAGCTAAATGTCCATTAACAAGTTGAGCCTGAGAGTTGGACAAAGAAATTCCCTTGACTCGCCGTTGGAAAACCACATTGACCAAAAGGTAACCAAAACCCTCGGCAGCAAGCACATATAAAGAGGGGGCCAGTGAGCACCCTTTCCTAATGGAATGAAAGAGGTCAAAGGCAGATGATTGACGACCATTGATGGTGATACAAGCTGAGGGATTTGCAAAAATCATTTGAATAGATTGAATGAAATTGGGCCCAAAACCCAAGGCTTGCAGCATAGTAAGAATAAATGGCCGTTTAATGCGATCATAGGCCTTCGAAAAGTCAATCTTAATGAACAAGGCTTTTTGGTTTGAGTGTCTGGCCCATTCCATGCCTTCCCAAATAGCAATGATATTATCCAAAATAAATTATGGATTTGATAAACCCAGTTTGTTTCAGGTGCACAATCTAAGGTAGAAGATGGTTGATTTTAAGAGCCAAAGCCTTGGGGATATTCTTGTAGGAGACATTAAGAAGCGTGATAGGTCTTCAATTGCAAATTTCTTCTGGGTCACCCAGTTTAGGTATGAATTTTATCTTACTTTTATTAATTAAGTTACCTAGAGAATTAGAATGAAAAGCTTCTAAGTAAACTTGATGCAGATCATGCCCAATATCGCCCCACATGGCTTTGTAGAATTCACAAGGGAATCCATCAAATCCCAGGGCTTTGTCATCATCCATGGAGTAGACAGCCTCTTTGAGGTCATCGACTGATAAAAGTTCATCATAAAAAAAATTTTGAGTTGAAGAATCCTTGTTTGTCACAATAGCAAGGCAATCCTATAGGGTTTGTTGTCGCACAGGCATGACTTCCTGTGTAGTGAATACTTGTTCATAGTGATGCACAAAGGCCTGAAGAATATCAGGCAGCTCAGAGAGCACCTGAGCGCCATCTTTTATTTTTTAAATGCCCGAGAATGAGTGCCTAGCACTCAAAGCCAAGAAAAACTCTTTGGAGGCAAGATCACCAACTTTTAGCCAATGTAACCGGGCTTTGATTTGCGCTCCTCTAGCAGCATACATGTTAGCAATTTTTTTCTTGTGTCGTAGCTCCGCTACCCTAACTTGCAATGAAGGAGAAAAGGGGTTGGCTGCCAAAGCCTCAGAGGTAGCATGGAGGTCAGTGGTGGTAGCCTCATAAGACCACCGGCGAAAAATAGCTAGCTGGCGCGAATAAATGCGTAAAACTCTAGTCGTGCAAATGATAGCTTCATTCCACAAACAAATCCAACCTGTATGATAAGTTGGCCTACACTCCAAATTACAAACTCTGTGAATGTGGGCTAGGGTAGGCTTGTGGCAGAGTAAAGACGTGTTTAAAAAAAATTGAGTTTTACACGTACTAGTTTGTCGACTTATTTATATATTTTAAAAAATATTATTAACACAAATTTAGGACTTGTGAAAAAAAATTTAAAATTTTTTTTAATAATAAATTAGATCCAATGTGATGTCACATATATAATTAGTACACTTTTAGTTAGACAAAATTGTGACTCGTGTGTTATAATGAATTAACTAGACCATATGTTTTACCAAAATTTAATTTGAATTAGAAATACTTAAATTCACTTATCTAGAAAACTAATGCTAAGTGTGACAGGAGTTTGAATGTTCACCAATTTATATTTAAAAAATTAGGTCTCAAATCATATTATAATCTAGTTAATCAATAAAAAAATGTTTGCAGTGAGAGAATGGCGGGGGCAGCAGGCACATAGGTGGAAGACGTAGAGGGGGCATGGATGATTGAGGAACTCGGGAAGAAGGTTGGCATGGAGCACAAGAGAGGCAACCAGTGCAGAAGAAGGAACCATCAAAGCTTTGAGGGATTCACTGGATGTAGAATGGGTGGCCGAGGTATGAAGAAGCTTGGAAGCCTGGGTGTCCAACATCAGGCTCAAATGTTATGTTGCTAGGTGAAAGAAGAAAGGAGGACAATGATGAAATAAAGACAAAAATTATCGTAGTCATCATCAATGTCACAGATCTGGCAAAGAAGAATGTTGAGGATCTTGAAGATAGGGTAGTCATTGGAAGATTCCTTGGGAGAAGGTTTACTGAATGGGAAATAAGCAAGTGGGTGCCACAAAATTAGAAGGTTAATCCTATTCTTAACTTCATGCCCAACGGATTGTTTGTGGTGGTATTCCCCTCAACAGAGGAGAGCAGGCCTATCATTGACATGGATGGCAAGAAAAATGAGGAATCATATTTATACCTAAAATCCTAGCAAAGGAATTTTGATCTATTAATGGTGGAGCCACTAGAGAAGTTGGTTTGGTTGGGGCTATATAATCTCCCCTACAAATACTGGTCAGGAAAATGCCTTACGAAAATAGGGGACATAATCGGGCGCACAATCGAGGTTGATTTGCGGAAAAGTGAAACCCTAATATATGCCAAGGTCAAGATCGTGGTGATTCATACGATCCTAGAAACTATTGATCTGAAGGTGGAAGTAATTTTTGGATCCAACAGGTGGAAATAGAAAGAACCAAAATTCTATTGCTCCCTATGCAAAAGGAAAAATCACCAAATGGAAGAGTATCGCAGCAATATGAGACAAAGTGGTAGTGATGTGGAGGAGTGAGATGGGGAAGGGTTTGACATGAATCGATTGACTAAAGGAAGGGGAGATAGGAAGGTAGCATCACAGATGGAAAAAGAGCCATCCTATGATGTGGGTGATTCTGGTAAAGAGATACGGGTCAATCAGGAGGCAGCATACACGGTATAAAAGGAAACACTGAGAGAAAGTAGAGATAACAATCTGGAAGGTAGGATATCTTCTGCAAGTTTTAAGATGGAAGCAAAAAATAAAAGGGAATGCGCAACACAACAAGTAAAAGAATCCAAGGTTTTTCCAAGCAATTGGGTCAAAGAAATGTTGAGCTATTGAAGAAGGAATAAGGGTAGAGCAAGTGTCGGGGTCTACAAAGACCTACAAGAATCAAGATCGGATAGAGAATGTTGTGATCCTGGTCGAGATAGAAAAGCCCCCAGGATATATGGAGGACATCAATGAGGTGGAGCATCATGAGGATTCTCAAGATTTTGTATCAAAAGAAAATGAAGGGGAAGATGAGATAGACTTGAGGAACCGAGACATATTGGAAAACCTACCCATAAAACCTTGAATTAGGGCCATAGTTTAAATTTTGTGAGGAAAACAAATAAGCAAAAGAGGGAGGAAGAATCTAGGGATCAAGATATGTCCACTATCAAATATTATCTATTAAGTTCAAAGGGAGGTGCAACCTCCCAAATATGGAGTGATGAAAATAGTTATCTAGAATGTTAGGACCTTGAAAACCCTTAACAAAAGGCACTTGATCAAGCACTAGATCGAGCTTATGCAAGTAGATACTTTTATACTCTAGGAAAAAAAAACCTAGCAAGAAGGAAGTCAAACTCTTTATAGCACATTGTAAGAGATGGGAAGGATTGTGGTCTGAATCAAGGGGAAATTCAAGTGGGTCGATAATATTATAGAACCCATTGAAGATAGAAATCAAGGATTATGTTCCACCACTAAACTACATTTATGGTAAGATTATTGAACTATCCTCCAATTTAAATTTTCTTCTTTTCAATATTTATGGACCCACAAAAATAGAAGATAAAGAAAACTTGTCATGCAACATAGTTGTGATGATGGAATAGTATCAAGATCAAAAGAACTTCCTCGTCGATGACTTTAATGCTATAATAGATTCAAACAAAAAGAGTGAGGGTATCTCAAAAGAAACTATGGTTATAATGAAAGAATTCAAAAATTACATTACCACAAATTGACTAATCGATGTGGTTACCACCAGTGGATGGCTCACTCGGACAAATTGTCGTCATGGTTTTCTTAACATAGTTGAACAATTGCATAGATTCCTATTCTCCTCTAATTGGTTAAACTCCAACACACTATAGGAAGCTGAAGTATTGCTAGGGGCCAATTTTCATCATTTCCCGACAGCACTATGACTAAGGATTGATAAACCTCCCACACCTGGGAGTTTCAAATTCAAAAAAATGTGGTGGTGGGATGATACTTTTCTTCTTTTAATTACAGAATGATGGTTGTAGGTGGAACTTAGACAAGGGACAAAAACCTATAAGTTTATGAGGAAATTGGATATCATCAAAGAAAAATTGAGATGGTGGAAGAACTAGAGGCATTAGATCAGCATGTAA
>VDFB02281492.1:948642286-948739393 GCA_007258455.2 Sequoia sempervirens
TTTTTTATGTCTTCCTCTTCCTCAAATCTAGTACCATTAACTTCTATGGAAGCAATTCTATTGGCAGCCCTGTGCTTAGAAGCAGATAAATGGAAGTACCTAGTATTTTTGTCTCCAGCAGAGAGCCACAAAACCCTTGATCTCCTTTAACCCTCTTTTGTTAAATGTTATTCCAATACTTATTACAATTGTTACTTAGGCTGCTTGCCTTGTAAGAATCTATTCCATCGCATAGCAATGACAAGATGCATTAACCCTGATGTAAGAAAACACTTACCATGCTCTTTCTACACATGGAGGCAACCAACTCAACCACCGCCAACCCTTCTTCCACTCTATATTTTTTCTATAATATTTTAGTACTTAATAAATTTTATTCCAACACCTCTTATAAAAATTATTCCATTTTTCTTCAATATATATATATATGCATATGTAATCATTTCCATGTTTCCAACCATTGATTTTCACATATAACTACATTATATGTATAATATGTGTATGTATGTGTGTGTATATATATATATATATATATATACACATATACATGCACTGTTGATGGTGTTTAACAAGGAAAAGCTAAATTGGATAGAGTTGTTGGACCATGGAAGAATTTCAAATAGATAGTTTACAATAGACTATTTTTGTTGAACGTCCATTATATCTGTGCAGTATTATAAATGAAACAATATAGATATACAATTAAAGAGGTTAGCACTATCTGTTCTAAATATGCAGAGATAAAATGGAATATTTTGAGTACATGCCATGTTGGTAAAGAATGATTGATAAGGGATATATTCAAGAACATGAAAAGAGAGTCCTCCAGAAAGAATATGAAATGCAATCGATAGAATAGAGTATGTTTTCTATAGGCAAGCACATCATATAATTTGTGTGTCCATGTATATAACCAGCAAGAAATATATGGCGTTGTAAAGAAAAAGTTGTAAACACACATGAGGTCTCCTCTCAACCATATTTGCATCATGAACCCTCATAGGCTCTAGCCAAACTCCCAAGCAAGAAAGGCACACTTATTGTAAATACTATTCACAAAAAGAGAAATGGTATTGAATTTCCTGAAACATAGAGAGATGCATACACATAGACACACACATATATCCATATATATAGACCAAGACCACTGTGGCTCATTTCACATTGCAACAACAATCTATATATACACATGTATGTCTAAAATTCCCTCATCTATTTCAAGCTTTTTGGAGCAAACTACTAAGGCCTTCTTATGACAGCCACATACCTTCCTACCTACATACGCTACCAGTGGTGCAGCTAGTTGCATTGATACACTGAAGAAAAAGGAAAGTTTTTTCCCATGTGAGCAATTTTGATTACACAAGTCAACAATTACATAGACTGATTGTCTTGTATCAATATGTTTCATGTGGGTTTCAATCATCTGTCATTTATCTCTAGTACTTACAGTGTTTTCCCAATAGTTCTTTTACAATTTCTCTATATCATGAAACATATTGATAGAAGACAAGCAATCTATGTAATAGTTGGGTTGTTAATTCAAAATTCAAACTACAATAGTTGGCACTAAATATTATAGACAAATAGGGAAACTGTAAAAGATCTTTTTGTCCATCTAATATCCTTTTTTTTTTTGCTTGGCATCACAGTGGTGCTGGTTTGATAGAAAACTATTGTAAAAAATCATTCGCTCTGCCTATGTTTTATACCAGATTTGAGGGTTTTAAAACTATTGTGCTCTAGCTCCAGAATTTGTGAGCTATATATATATATATATATATGTATATGTATATATATGTATATATATATATATATATACATATGTGCATGTATATATATATATATATATATATATATATATGTATATATATACATGTATATATGTATATATATATACATATATATGTATATGTATTATTTCACATATAATATATATATATATATATATATATATATAAATATATATATATATGTATGTATATGTATATATACATATTAATATATATGTATATGTATACATTTATACATATAGATGTGTGTGTATACATGTTCCAGTTCCCCATACCAAAATTGTTCATTATCATAGTTTTCTTGTTCTATTCTTGATAGTTTAAAGTTCTATTTAATGTGGGTTTTGAAACATCTCTCATTTTCCTTTGATTGTTAAGTTTTTTTCCAATAAGTTAGTGAAATGCATGTATAGATTTTCATTTGTAGCATATTTCAGCTTACCAGAAATTCTATCACTATCTAGACAAGGTGCAACAATGAATTATATGTAATAGTTGGCTTGTCAATTCAAAATTGAAGGTACATTATTTTCCACTAAATATTGTAGAAAAAATAGGAAAACTGTAAAACAACTATTAGGGAAAACACTAAAGAATCACATGCAGTGCTGGAGATGTCTCAAGCAATAGTGACATGACCGGTGTGTTTCTTCTATGGCACTATGGAGCTTTGTAATTATGTCGGTTGGCACTAGTGGATTTAGTGTACTCAGTAGACGAAGGTTGAATGGAAATTGTTTTCTCACATGAGGGTTAATACATTCTTCCATTGTTGTACAATGGGGTCAGACAAAATAAATGCAGGCAAATGAAGTAAATGGAATATTGAATGTCGTAGCATGGGTAAGTATACTTTGATTAAGTTGCATTATCGAAGCAACCATTGTGGTTTTGGTTACATATATATACATGTATACATATGTACATACATACATACATACATACATACACTCACCCACACACACACACACACACACACACACACACATATATGTAATATAAATATATATATATGTGTATATATATGTATATATGCATAAATATACATATCTATGTTATACTAATAGTTATGTTACAATTTCCCTATTTCTCTATAATACTAAATGCCAAATAATGCACCTCCTATTATACAATTACTCTATTTGTTAGCAAACTAAAAGTAATGTGGGCACCATATTAAAATGAAAAGCATGGGGGCTCATTGAATGTGAAAATACATATATAGAAACACAAGAATAAATTACGTTCATATTTGCAAAACAAAAGTCTCAGATAAGATGCAGCTATACCTTGTGGGTGCAACTAGATGTAGTATGAATAGAAATAAAGAAGGTCAAATCTCCACCCTGCCATATCAGGTTATCCAGGCTCATGGGTTATCACCAAACCCTCGAGCAAGAACATATAACCTGAGAATTTTTAGTTGGATAATGTTATACATTTTTAAAATATATAGTTGTATTATTTATGACAAACAATTTGACATGTATTCATGAAATAAGAGACAACACCATGTATTAAAATCAAAAGCATGGGAACTCAATGAATGTGTGAATATATATATGCAAACATAGGAATAAATTACATTCATCTTTGCAAAACAAAAGTCTTAGATAAGATGTAGGCATACCTACTGGGTGCAGCTGGATGTATTATGAATAGAAGAAAAGAAGGCCTACTCTCCACCCTGCCATATTGGGTGATGCAACCTCATGGCCTATTACCAAACTCCCAAGAAAGAACATACACTACCCACCACTATGATCAATGGTGAAGCCAATGTAAATGGGCACCTAAGTTTTTTATTTTTGGATATTTGATTGTGTTTGAGTTTTTTCATCCAAAACAAGAAAACAATCAAATATCCAGAAATAACAAATCTTAAGCATTCTAGATTGTGGAAATCTCATAGCATTAACCTAAAAATATTAATTTAGTTGAAATCAGTGTTATACATTCTATGTCCTTTATTCCATCTCTTATTTCATGACTACATGTCAAATTATTTGTCATAAATGGTACAACTATATATATTTTTAAAAATGTAGAACACGGATTTCAGCTAAATAAAATTCTCAGGTTAATGCTATGAGATTTCCACAAATTTATAATACATAAGATTTTTTATTTCTGGATATTTGATTGTGTTTCTATTTTTGGATGAAAAAACTCAAACACAATCAAATATCCAAAAACAAAAAACTTAAGTTCCCATTTACATTGGCTTCACCATTGATCATAGTAGTGGGAAGTGTATGTTCTTGCTCGGGGGTTTGGTGATAGGCCATGAGGCTGTATCACCCAATATGGTAGGGTGGAGAGCAGACCTTCTTTTCTTTTGTTCATAATACATCTAGCTACACCCAATAGGTATGCCTACATCTTATCTAAGACTTTTGTTTTGCAAATATGAATGTAATTTATTCCTATGTTTGCATATATATATTCGTACATTCATTGAGTTCCCATGCTTTTTATTTTAATATGGCATCTTCTCTTATTTCATGACTATATGTCAAATTGTTTGTCATAAATAATACAACTATATATCTTTTTTAAAATGTGTAACACTGCTTTCAACTAAAAGAAATTCTCATGTTATATGTTCTTGCTCGGGGGTTTGGTGACAACCCATGATCCTAGATAACTCGATATGGCAAGGTGGAGATCTGGCATTCTTTTCTTTTGTTCATACTACATCCAATTGCACCCACAAGGTATGGCTGCATCTTAGCTAAGACTTTTGTTTTGCAAATATGAACGTAATTTATTCTTGTGTTTTTTATTTGCACATTCATTGAGCTCCCATTATTTTTATTTTAATATGGTGCCCACATTGTTTTTACTCTACTAACAAATAGAGTAATTGTATAACAGGAGGTGCATTATTTTTCATTCAATATTATAGAGAAATAGGGAAATTGTAACATAACTATTAGTATAACATAGATACGTATATTTATGCATATATACATATATATACACATGTATATATATTTATATTACATATATATGTGTGTGTGTATGTATGTGTATAGAGCATATAGAGCAGTAGTGGGACATGATGGCCCAAAAGTGATGACATGATAGGTGGTATATAAATATTTTAATTTTGCCTGAATTGATGAAAATAAAAGGGTTTTGGGGTGGATACTTCAACTTTCCACCAATATTAATTATAAAGTATCTTGAATTTTAAATAAATAATTATTGTTCATTCTCTATTTTAATTACAACTAAAGTCCTCACTGATATTAATTGAAACATCTAAGCTTTAAATCATCTGCATCACATTTTTGAATATGAAACAACACATTCTATGCTTCACATACTATATGATTGCCAAAAAAGAAAAAGAATAGTTTTGACCATGTTACATGGTCAACATAGAGTTTTTATATTTTAAAAGTTGTAACAGTAACATATTAAAATTATTTACTTTGAAAAAATATAAAAAAAATACTGCATTGCATTGGGATATAAGTCCTCTATACTATATCTAAAACATTATAAAATAATTATCATTTTATTGTGGCTAAGGTGGTCTATCATTGTCTCCACTTATTTTTTCCCCAAATTGTCTCATTTCCAAAGATTCTCAAATTTTCACCAAAATATATTTTAAAAATAAAATAAATTGTAGTTTAGTCCAGCATTCCTCAATTTGCTACAAATTCCATTCTTACATGTATTTTTTAAATAATATAGATAACTTATTCAATTTTTTACGTCAAGTTGCCTAACTCTGATTTTTCTGAATTTCTTGCCACTTAAGGGACTTTTTTTCCATGATGATCATGCACATACCCATGTGCGTATGTGTGTATGTATGTATGTATGTATACATGTATACATATGTAACCACCACCACAATGGTTGTTTCGACAATGCAACTTAATCAAAGTACACTTACCCAACAACATTCAATATTAGATTTACTTCATCTACCTGCATTTACTTTTTCTGACCCCATTGTACAACAACAGTAGAATGCATTAACCCTCATCTGAGCAAACACTTACCATTTAGCCTCTGTGTATCAAGGACACTAACTCCACCAGTGCCAACCCACATAATTAGAATGCTTCGCAATGCCAGAGAAAAAAATGTCGGTCACGTCACTGCCGCTCGAGACATCTCCAGTGCTGCTTGTGATTCTTAAGTTTTTTCCCTAATAGGGTATGTATAGGATCATCATGGAAAAAATAAGCCCTTAAGTGGCAAAAAATTCAGAAAAATTAGAGTTAGGCAACTTGACATAAAAATTTGAATAAGTTATCTATATTATCTCAAAAATATGTAAGAACATAATTTTTAGCAAATTGAATGCAGTTTCTAAAATACTGGGTTTGTTTAAAAAAAATAAAATTATTTGGTGAAAATTTGAAATTTCAATGAAGTAGTACTTACATTTTAGGAAAAAAATAAGTAGGTGTCTATCTGACCACCCTAACCACAATAAAATGATAACATTTTTTTATAAGATTTTAGATATAAGTAGAGGACACATGTCCCAATGTGATGCATATTTTTTTGTAATTTTTTTCCAAATAAATAATTAATTATGATTTTTTTATTACAACTTTTAAAAAAATATAAAAACTCGTATGTTTGACCACCTTAACTTGGTCAAAACTTTATGAAATTCAATCTTTCTTGTTTTAATCCTATATGATGCAAAGCATAGAATGTGATGCATGTTTTGGATTCAAAAAATGTGATACCATTTGAAAGTTATAGATGTTTTTTAATCAACCTATCAATCAGGACTTTAGTCATAATTCAAATAGAAAATGAATAATATTTAACTATTAAATTCAAAGTAAAGAATAATTTATATTGATGGAAAGTTGAGAATATCCTTTAAAAACTCTTTTTCATTTCATCAATTTTGCATAAAAAAAAAGTCGTCAGCCACATACCCATCATATTGCCACTTTTTGGCCCATCATGATCCTACACATATTACCCAATAGTTTTTTTATAGTTTCCCTATTTTTTCTACAATATTTAGTGGCAAATAATGTAGGTTCAATTTTGAATTGACAAGCCAACTATTACATAGAATTCGTTGTTGCACCTTGTCTAGACAGTGATAGAATTTATGGTAAGCAGGAATAAGCTGCAAACTCAAATCTATACATGCATTTCACTGACCTGTTAGAAAAACACTTAACAATCAAAGGAAAATGAGAGATGTTTCAAAACCCACATTAAAGAGAACTTTAAAATATTGAGAATAGAACAAGAAAACTACAATAATGAATAGTTTTGGTATGGGGAATTGGAGCATGTACACACACACACACATATATGTATAAATCTATACATATACATATATATTAATATATATATACATATACATATATATATACATATGTGTGTGTGTGTGTGTGTGTGTGTGTATAAATGTACACATATACATATATATGTATAAATGTGTATAAATGTATACATATACATATATATGTATAAATGTGAGTAATATATATATATAGTATATATGTATGTATGTATGTATGTATACATATACATAAACATATACATACACACACACACATATATATATATATAACTCACAGCTTTAGAGCACAACAGTTTTAAAACCCTCAAATCTATTATAAAACATAGGTGGAGCGAATGATTTTTACAATAGTCTACTATCAAACCAGCACCGCTGTGATGCCAAGCAAAAAAAAAGGGATATTAAATACACAAAAAACTCTTTTACAGAACTTCCCTATTTGTCTATAATATTTAGTGCCAAATAATGTAGCTTAAATTTTAAATTGACAACCCAACTATTACATAGATTTCTTGTCTTCTATCAATATGTTTCATGAAATAAATAAATTGTTAAAGAACTATTAGGAAAACACTTTAAGAACTAGGGATAAATGACAGATGATTGAAACCCACATGAAACATATTGATACAAGACAAGCAATTTATGTAATTGTTGACTTGTGTAATCAAAATTTCTCACATAGGAAAACACTTGCCTTCTACTTCTATGTATCAACGTAACTAGCAGCACCACTACCAGTGGATGCAGGTAGGAAGCTTTGTAGCTATCATAAGCAAGCTTTAGTAATTTTCTCCAAGAAGCTTGAAACATATGAGGTAATTTTAGAGATACATGTGTATATACTCTGGATTGTTGTGGCATTGTGAAATGATCCACAATGGTCTTGGTCTATATATATGGATATATATTTTTTCCTATCACCAAACCCCTGAGCAAGAATATACACTACCCACCACTATGATCAATGGTGAAGCCAAAGTAAATGGGCACCTAAGTTTGTTGTTTTTGGATGTTTGATTGTGTTTGAGTTTTTTCATCCAAAAACAAAAAAAAAAATCAAATATGTAGAAATAACAAGTATTAAGCATTATAGATTGTGGAAATCTCATAGCATTGACCTAAGAATTTTATTTAGTTGAAATCAGTGTTATACATTTTTAAAAATATATAGAGTTGTACCATTTATGACAAAGAATTTGACACGTAGTCATGAAATAAGAGATGGAATAAAGGAAATATTATAACCATACCTTGTATATAAATAGAATGTAGTTACAACTTGTACACCATGCCAAACATGTGATCACAAAGCTATTTAGTATTGTGGAGATGTTCAATTATAGTTCAAAATGTTTGCAATCTAAAATGGTTTCAATAAGATATGGTTAGTCACAAGGAAAATTTGAAGTTTAGTGTGGTGAACATGTGTAATTGGTAGACAATATCTAAATTAGGAAATATAAATAGTTGTATAGTTTATATCAAATAATATGTAATGCATCTGCAATAGAAGAGATCACATAAACAAGATGTAGGTATACCATACAAAGAGTAGGACAAGCTCAATGAATGTATGAATATATATATATGCAAACATAGAAATAAATTAAGTTCATATTTGTAAAATAGAAGCCTTAGCATCCCATTGTGAACATTAAAAATCCAACACACAATAAATAAAACTTAAAAACATGGAGAATAGAAGAGGTGAACTACAATAATGAATAGTTTGTTATGAGCAAGTGGATATTGATATAACACAATCAATCTATGTAACAATTAGCTTGCCAATTCAAAATTAAAGCTACATTATTTGCCACTGAATATTGTAGACAAAAATGAGAAGTTGTTAAAGAACTATTGTTTTTAACTTTCAAAAATCTAGAATTTTGTAGATTGGTATAAAGTACAAACATGACATTTGCCTGTACCTTTTCATTGCTTTCAATTTGTTTTACTCTATGTATGTGTTATTTGGTTTGGATGGAACATGTTATATGTCTTCTATCAATATGTTTAATGATATTCTTTTTTCCTCGTCTATTTCAAGTTCGTCATAATAATAAACTTTTCTTCATGATATTGTTCTTTTCAATTCCCTGTAACAAATTGTTCATAATTGTAGTTTTTCTCTCCTATAATCCATATTTTAAAGTTGTATTTAATGTTGTTTTTTTTCTATAATATTTAGTAGCAAATTAGTCTTATTCTAATACCTCTTATACAATTATATATTTGTCTTCAATATTTACCACCAAATGACATAGCTTGAATCTTGTATCAATATGTTTCAAATTTTGTTAGCTGTGTATAAGTTTAAAGAGATGGAAAATGTTTTCTTTACATAAAACCATTTAGAATAGCATCATATAATTGTTTTCATAACCTAAAGAAAATAGGTATCATCATAAAGAACAAGGTTTAAATAGTTCAATTAGCAAGCTGAAAAGATAGCTCTATAAGCATGGAGAAATGTATTCAGCAGAATATAATATATTGTTGATATGTAGGAGCCAATGTATGCCAGTGATAGGGAAAACCAAAAAACTCGTGCTCGCTCTCCTCCCTGCCATATTGACATCATGAAGCCTCGTGGGCTCTAGTCAAACCCTCGAGCAAAAAAAGTATGCAAGGCCCATCAAAAATTCAATGGAGCCATGTCATATATCACACAATGGGAAAACAAAAAAAATCTTGTTGTTTCCATATATGATATCTTATATTGCACTATTTTTTTCCATGTAACAACTTTAAAAAGATGGATATGTTGATAAAGAGCTACCTAAAATAGGAATATATACGCAACTTGTAATCGACATGATGACCATGTGGGAAATCTGATGTATGCACAAAGCACTCCTGGGCTGCAGAACATGTAGCAGAAAATGTTATAAAATCCATGGAAAATAGCATAACTTATGATTTCTTGGAAAATTCCCTCAATTTTAAAGTCATCACAAATGCCACAAGTTTTCTAACATTTCCATGCACCCTCTGCAGGCCAAAATAGCTAAAAAAAAATTTCATCCCCATGATTTTAAGTGAAATATATACTTCGCAAATATTTATCCAATGAAGTGCATATCCCATGACTACAATTATGTAGATTTCCACCTGCAAAAGTAGCATGCTCATTAGCAAAGAATAATTAATATATACATATCTGGCCAAACCCCCGAGCAAGAAAAGCATGCAAGTTCCATCAAAAATTTAGTGGATCCATATCATATATCACACAATGGTGAAGTAGGGGAAATTTTGTTGTTTCTATATATGGTTTCTTATATTGCACTATTTTTTTTCATGTAACAAGTTTAAAAAGATGGATATGTTGATAAAGAGCCACCTATAGCTAATGTTCACCATAAGCTGAAAAGATAAGTGTAGAGTCATGGAAAAATTTAATGTGTAGAATAGACTTTTTTTATTCTACTCTATTGCATATAAGGATTCATGCATGCATGTATATCATATATCAAGCACAATGACGAAGTTGCAAAAAAAATCTATGTTCTCATAGATGATTTCCTTTTTTGCAGTGCTTTTTTTGCTACAATAACTTTAAGGAAAAGAGAATGCAAATAAACAATTGGGCAAGATGGGACTTGTCTATAATGTTCATAAGTATAGGGAAAGAATAATATATGGGAGGCCTTGTTTGAAAACAGAACCAATACATGAAATTCACCTGTACCTTTGGACTGCTTTCAATTTATTTTTCTCTGTGTATGTGTTATTTTGTTTGGATGGAAAATGTTATATGTCTTTTATCAATATGTTTTATGATTTTTTTTTCTCATCTATTTGAAGTTTTTAATAAGAAATTGTTCTTCATGATATTATTATTTTTAGTTCCCCATAACAAACTATTCAAAGATGGGACTTATCTATAATGTTGATAAGTATAGGGAAAGAAGAAGATATGGAAGGTCTTGTTTGAAAATAGAATCAATTCCATGGATGAAATAGCCAAATATCATTAAAAGGAAAACATCAAATGACTATGAAAGGTTCTACTTCAAAGCATAAATTGCACACACATAACTTTATAAACACACCTGATTTTGGCATGTATTGGAGCCTATCTAGCCATGCAGGAAGAAAAGAGTTGAATGTATAACTTAGTAAAATACAATTTTATAAAACAAACCTTGTTTATGCTTACAGCGATAGTCATCTTCTAGGTAGACATTATCCCACAAATGGGCTTCATATGTCCTTGTCCATCTATGCTTGCATTGAGCCCAACATAATATTACTGCAAAGCAACATTTTATTTGAATCTATCAAAATGTTTCTCGCTTGTTAGATGTGTATGGAATGAGGAAAATACATTGCAACACAACTTAAAACAACAATAGGAGGCCAAATGGTGTATGTTGTGGAGTAGAACACTGGTAGCATGCTCCAATTTGTTATCTAACAAAGGTGCATGGTACCATTTTTTAATAATTTGTTATCAAACCAACCTCACAGTGGGTCATTTTCACAATACAACCAAAACAATATACATCCTCAAATGGAAATTTATTGAATATTGTGTTTACCTCCCCCCACCCTAGTGCACAACAACAATAGGATGGTCCAGAAATGTGGTAGAAATTTCATGGACTTGTATCATATATTAGGAAAAAATACAATGTAGACAAGGACAAATATTTTTGAACGTAGTATACAGGAAGAGCAAAACAATGAAATGGTCAAAATAGAATTCTAGAGGTGAACATTTCCTAGCTATATGAACCACATAAAACCAATTGAAAAGGTGGGAAGAACACATAAGAATATGTGCAAGCAAAGCATCAAGGACAAATAGGGAAACTTAGGGTATATAGGCATGGAAAATGGAAAATGAAACATAGATGTAGAATTTTAAACTTATTCAAATGCAACACATCTTTTTTAGAATGTTTCTACACTATGTGCATGCATAGTTTAATACACTAGGATGTCAAAAACATGTTACTAACTTATAAAAATTTCGGTACATATAAATATACATATACATATACATATTCACATACACTTTTTGTCATGTGCTTATTGTTTCTAGTTATATATATATGCATCTTTGGCATTATACCCATTACCATTGAAGAAATTGAAATTAAATCTACAAATATTTGACTAATGAACTACATAACCCATGATTACAATTGACCAAATTTCTATCTCCAAAAACAACATGCTCACTAGGGAAAAATAGTTTCATATTAGTCAATTACATGGCATGAGCTTGATGCACAGAGGCTTCATGAAACATTTCACACTCTTGACACCCTAATCCTTAATCACATCAATTGTTTCATAAAGCCTTTGTGCATCAAGCTCATTCCTCTTGTCATGAAGTTCAAAATAAAATTTCATTTTTTAATGAATTACTTCATAGTGCAATTGAAGACTCAGTTAGACCATTTTTTATGAGAAACAAATAAACAAACCTAACGAAGAGAAGAGTGCGATAACACAATACATATTTTTTGGATTCTTAGAATAAATGAATAAATCTATTGAAGAAAAAATATATGGCATTAAAATCCAAAACACAAAGTAAGAATTTGTGTACACATGTACCTATGTAAGAACAAATATATATGGTGTTTATTATTTTAGTTATCTTTGTACATCTTTGTCGTTGCACCCATTAACATAGGAGTGATTTCATATATATTTATATGCATAGGGTTAGTGTGAAAGCATAAAAAATATTGGAGATAAAATTATTTTGGTGGTTGTTAAGTCTTATTCTTTCCAATATCTCTTTTACCTATTCAATTTATTTGTTTGAAGTTTCTGCCGATATTTTTGCCATCCCAACTATGAATAGGATTTTTCATGCAATAGCTCATTTACAATTTCTCTATTTGTCTATTGTTGTTGCATTGTGAAAGGAGCCACAATGGTCTTGGTCTATAAATATGCATATATATTTCTGCCTTAGGTGTTGGTCACATTTCTTTTGTCAAGCCCAATTCAAATGAAGAACCCAGTCCTAGCGAAGAAATTGTTGTTACACCTTATTTAGATACTAATAGACTTTCAATTTGGAGTATATTCAAGCATGTCTTAAGTTCTATCAATATGTCAATAAAGTGTAACAACAATTTCTTCATTTGCAATGGGGTCTTCATTTGAACTGCATTCTTCACTTTGAATGTTGTTTGTAACTAATTTCACATGCATACATGTCCACATATAAATTTTTTTTAGGGAAAGATTCCAAATCATAACACAACACTTAAGAAGCACAGGAAAATGACACATGATCAAAAACCCCAAAATTTCACAATTTAAAAAATTGAAAACAATCCTTTTTACAAGAACAATAGAATAATTTGTTACAAGGAGCTGCAAACAGATGAGGGAAAAAGAGTATTATGAAACATATTCATACAAGACAAGCAATCTATGTAATAGTTGTCTTGTCAAATCTAAATTCAAGTTGCATTATGTGGCACTCAGTATTATAGACAAATAGGGAGATTGTAAAAGAACATAGATTAGTTAAACATACATACATATAGATATACATATACAAATATATGCATATACAAATGTATATATATCTATATTGCATATATATATGTGTGTATATAAATATATATATGTAGATATACATACAGACATATATATATATGTATGTATATATATACATATACATGCATACATACATATATATATACATATATATGTATATATTTACATACAATGTCAACTATGTGTGATAAGCAATCCTTTAAAACATAGATAGATACATATACACATATATATATTGAAGAAAAACAACACCACAATGGCTCTTTCGACAATGCAACTCAATCAATATATTTTATGGCACATTTCAGACTATACTTTCCCACACTGCAATACCCATGCAAAGATGATTTACAGATTTTGGAGAACAACAAATTTAACATAAACAATAAATAAATCATTTATGAAAAACATATATAAAAGCGACTTATAGATTATGAAGAACAAGAGTTTTAGAAACTCCTAACCTCTCTGAAATCAACCCACAATGAGCCCAAGGTGACTATTTTTTACAATAGTATGCTATGAAACCAACACCACAATGGTTGTTTTGACAATGCAAAAGCAAACAAAGTATTATTTCTCACCTTGCAGCCTCAATATTTTGTTTTACTTTGTCCACCCCATCATTACAACAATGACATAATGAATTAACACCCTCATCATATATATATAAATTCATGTTGCTTTTTCAAGCGAGCCATAGTGGTGGGTATGTGTAGGATCATGATGGGCCAAAAGTGGTGATATGATAGGTATTTGTAGAATTATGTGGCTAATGTAGATTTTTTTTTTACCCCCAAAATTGATGAAATAAAAGGGTTTTAAAGGAGATTCTCATCTCCACCAATATAAATTATGATTTACTTTTAATTTAATAAATAATTATTATTCATTTTCTATTTGAATTATGACTAAAGTCATGATTGATAAGAGTGATTGAAAAACATCCTATATATCTTTCCAAGCGATTATCCACATTTTTTGAATCAAAAGGCGTGTCACATTCTATGTTTCACATACTATAGGATTAAAAAAAGAAAATTGAATTTCATAAAGTTTTATTAGAGTTAAAGATTGGTCCAGGACATACAAGTTTTATATTTTTTAAAAGTTGTAATAAAAATCATAATTAATTATTTACTTGGAAAAAATTACAAAAATATGCATCACATCTGGACATGAGTCCCTCTTCTTATGTCTAAAATCTTATAAAAATTATTATCATTTTATTTTGGTTAGGGTGGTTAGACAAGCACCTACTTCTTTTTTTTTCCTTAAAATTGAAGTACTATTGCATTGAAATTTTAAATTTTCACCAAATAGATGTTTTTTTTTTTTTAATAAACCTAGTAGTATAGAAACTAAATTCAATTTTCTATAGATTCCACTTTTACATATTTTTGAAATAATATAGATAACTTATTCAAATTTTTCGTCAAGTTTCCTAAGTCTGATTTTTTTAAATTTTTTACCACTTAAGGGCTTGGTTTTCCATGATGATCTACACATACCACAGTCTTTGTCTATATATATAGATATATATCTTCCTATATGTATATTATTTTGAAATATGGATCAGGCAGTTCAATACATATATGTGTGTGTGTGTGTATAAGCCATATCCTACAGGAATTCAATACAATTTTTATTTTGTCTATAATATTCAATACCTAATAAGTGTTAGAAAAAGGCAAAATGTTCAAAAACCATTAAATAGAACTTTAAAATATGGAAAATAGAAGAGGTAGACTATGATAATAAAGAGTTTGTTATGGGGAACTGAAGAAAAGAATATCACGAGGAATAGTTTGTTATGGGGAACTTCAAACCGTTGAGACAAAAAGGGAAATTGGAAAAGAGCTATTACAAAAACACATAACAATCACACAAATATGACAGATGTTCGAAAAACCACATTAACTATAACTTTAAAATATGGGGAATAGAAGAGGAAAACTACGATAATGAACAATATGCTATGGAGAACTAGAAAAAACAATACCATGAAGAATATTTTCTTATGGGGAACTTCAAACAGTCCACAAAAAAAGAATATTAGGAAACATATTCATACAAGAGACATAACATGTTCCATATAGACAAAATAACCATGGAAAATAATAGTTTGTTATAACGACCTTCCATAGAAATAGAGAAATTCTAAAAGAGCTATTGCAATAACACTTAACAACTTTCATACTAATCCTCTGCGTATATATATATATATATATATATATATGTGATCACAACTATGTTAATCTATATCAACGTGGACAAAAAAATAGTTCCCTAGCCTTTAAGTGTTATTCTAATATCTCTTTTATCTATTAAGCTTTATAGTTTTAGGTATTAAGGCTATTTGTTTGAAGTTTACAATGGGTTACTCATGTTCCGATACTGAATAGGATTTTACGTCATGGAAATACCAAAAGATGCATAAATATAATACAAACAATAAACGAAGCGTAAAAAATTTACTAACCCTAACCATATTTGTGGTGAAAGAAAGAAGATTTAAATGCAATAAATCCATCCAGACAGAGCCATAATCTCTTTAAAGTCTCCAAAATGGGTATAACGACAAAGATACAAACATATAACAAGAAACAATAGAAATTAGAGAGTGAAACACATGAACAATAAATTACTCAGTTTTTCAAAATACCTATGTAAAACGACCTAAAGATTCTGAAGCACAATAACTACAAACAATAAATGAAACCCAAAAAAATTACTAACCCTAACCATATTTTTTTGTAAAAGAAAGAAGATTTAACTACAATAAATCCATCCATATGGAGCCATGTGTAATCTCTTTTGAAGTCTCTAAGAATGGGCATAATAGAAAAGATGCAAATATATAACAAGGAACAATAAGAAGAGAGTGAAAGAAATGAACAATAAATTAATTATTTATGAAAAATACCCATGTAAAATGATTGACAGATTTTGGAGCACAACAGTCTTAAAATCCTCCAATATGTTATCAAACCGAGCCGAATGCAATGATTTTTATAGTAGTTTGCTATCAAACCAACACCACAATGAAAATGCAACTTAATCAATATACTTTCTTGCACATTTTGTAGTACATTAGTGTTAAAACCCTCCAACCTACTATCAAAAGGAACAATGAGTAGAGAACAAAAGACATGAACAATAAATTAATCATTTATGCAGAATACCCATGTAAAACTACTTACAAATTTTGCAACACAACAGTTTTCAAACCCTCCAATCTAGTAAAAAATGGAGCCAAATTGGTTGATTTTAACAATAGTCTACTATCAAGCCAACACCACAATGGCTCTTTCGACAATACTGCTTAATTATACTATACTTTCCCACACTACAACATTGAATATTGCATTCATTTCATCTGCTGTCGTCGTACAACAATGACAGGATGTATTAACCCTTATGTGAGAAAACAATTACATTTCACCTTATGTGTACCAAGGCTAGCAACTCCACCACCACCAACCCATGTAAATATGATGCTACGCATGCCATAAAAAAAAATGATCAAGTCACTGCTAGTCAAGAGATCTTTTGTGCCAACAAATCCAATTTACGGCTAGGCTGATGAAAATCCTAATATAAGGTTCAAACAAAATAGTCTATTGGCTAATAAAAGTTTGCAGCGAGAGAATAGAAGGAGGAGCAAGCACCTGGGTGGAAGATGCAGAGTGGGCTAGAATGATTGAGGTACTCAGGAAGAAGGTTGGAATTAAGCATAGGAGAGGCAACTAGTGCAGAAGGAGAAAGCATCAGAGCTTCAAGGGATCAATTGGGTGTGGAATGGGTAGCCGAGGTATGAAGAAGCTTGGAAGCTTGGGTGTCTAGCATCGATCTCAAATGTTATGCTGCTAGGTGAAAGAAGAAAGGAGGAAAATAATAAAATAAAGACAAAAAAGTATCCAGGTCATCATCGATGTCACAAATCTGGCATAGAAAGATGTTGAGGTTCTTGAAAATAGGCTACTCATTGGAAGATTCCTTGGGAGAAGTTTCACTCAATGGGAAATAAGAAAGTGGGTGTCACATAATTGGAAGGTTGATCTTGTTCTTAACTTCATTCCCAATGGATTGGTTGTGGTGCTATTCCCCTCAGTAGAGGAAAATAGGCTTATTATGGACATAGATGGCTAGAAAAATGAGGAATCATATTTGTGCCTACAATACTAGCAAAGGAATTTTGATCTATTAATGGTGGAACCACTAGAGAAATTGTCTTGGCTATAGCTATATAATCTCCCCTATGAATACTGGTTGGGAAAATACCTTGTGAAAATAGGGGACACAATTGAGTGCACAATTGATGTCAATTTGTAGAAAAGTGAAACCCTAATTTATGCCAAGCTCAAGATCATGGTGATTCATGCG
Source organism: Sequoia sempervirens (assembly GCA_007258455.2). Classification (NCBI taxonomy): domain Eukaryota; kingdom Viridiplantae; phylum Streptophyta; class Pinopsida; order Cupressales; family Cupressaceae; genus Sequoia; species Sequoia sempervirens. The sequence continues at coordinate 948,660,311 of VDFB02281492.1, forward strand.
ATCCCAGAAACTATTCATATGAAGGTAGGAAGTAATTTTTGGATCCAATGGATGAAAATAGAAGAACCAAAATTCTATTGGTCCCTATGCAAAAGGAAAATTCATCAAAGGGAAGAGAGTCGCAACAATATGAGACAAATTGGTAGTGAAGTGAAGGAGGGAGATGTGAAGGTTTTTGACACAAATCGATTGAATAAAGGAAGGGAAGATAGGAACGTATAAAAGGAAACACTGTGAGAAAGTAGGGATAACAATAAGGAATCATACACATTATAAAAGGAATATACTAGTCAATTAGGAGGTATCATACACAGTATAAAAGGAAACATGGGAGAAAGTAGGGATAACAATAAGGAATGTAGGTTATCTTTGGCAAGTTCGAAGATTGAAGGGAAAAATAAAAGGGAACATGCAACCCCACAAGTAAAAGAATCAACGTTTTGACAAGCAATTGGGTCAGAGAAATATGGGATTGCTAAAGAAGGAATAAGGGAAGAGCAAGTGTTAGGGTCTACAAAGACCACCAAAAATATATGGAGATGGAGGAAATCAATGATCTGGAGCATCATGAGGATTCTCAAGATTTTGTATCAAAATAAAATGAAGTGGAAGATGAGATAGACTTTGAGAAATCAAGACACATTGCAAAAATTTCCCATCAAACCCTAAACTTGGGCTATAGTTGAAAGCTTGACATGAAAACAAATAAGAAAAAGAGGGAGGAAGAAGCTAGGGATAAAGGTATTTCCACTATCAATTATTATCTATTAAGGTCAAAGGGAGGTGCAACCTCCCAAATAGGGAGTGATGAAAATAGTTATCTAGAATGTTAGGGGCTTGAAAACCCCTAACAAAAGGCACTTGATCAAGCACTAGATCGAGCTTATTCAGTAGATATTTTTCTACTCCACAAACCTAGAAAGAAGGAAGTTGAGCTCTTTATAGCACATTGTAAGAGATGGGAAGGATCGTGGTGTGAATCAATGGGAAATTCAAGTTGGCTAGTAATATTATAGAACCCATTGAAGATAGCAATCAAGGATTATGTTCCACCACTAAACTACATTTATTGTAAGATTATTGAACTATCCTCCTTGATTTAAAATTTTATTTTTCAATATTTATGGACCCACAAAAATAGAAGATAAAGAAAAATTGTAAAGCAACATAACTGTGATGATGGAATAGTATCAAGATCAAAAACTCTTCCTAGGCGGTGACTTTAATGCTATAGTGGATTCAAACGAAAAGAGCAAGGCTATCGCAAAAGAAACTATTGTATTGAAATATTTTAAAAATTACATTACCACAAATGGACTAGTTGATGTGGTTACCACCAGTGGATGGCTCACTTGGATAAATTTTCGTCATGGTTTTCTTAACATAGTTGAACAATTGGATAGATTGCTACTCTCCTCTAATTGGTTAAAATCCAACAAACTATAGGAAGTTGAAGTATTGCTAGGGATAGTTTTGGTCATTTCCTGGAAACACTATGAGTGAGGATTGACAAACCTCCCACGTGTGGGAGTTTCAAATTCAAAAAAATGTGGTGGTGGGATGATACTCTTCTGCCTTTAATTACGAAATGATGGTTACAAGAGGAACTCATACAAGGGACAAAAAGCTATAATTTTATTAGGAAATTGGATATCATCAAAGAAAAATTGAGAGGGTGGAAGAAGAACTAGAGGCCCATTAAATCAGCATGTAATAGATCAAGGCATGACTAGCACATAATTTATGGCTAAGAAGGGTTTATGGGTAGAGCACTCAAAATTATTGGCAAGTGAGGAGATATTTTAGAAGAGAAAATCGAGAGAACTATGGCTGCAAGAGGGTGATATGAACAAAATTTTCTTCCATAACACCTCTTTAAGTTGCAATGAATAAGTAATATAATAGAGAAGATCTAGTACCATAATGGGTTTGTGTTGGAGACAAAGAGTGAGATACAAGATGAATGTGTAAGAAACCTCAGTAATATGTTTTCTCCACAAGATGATACTGACTCACTACATTTAATTTAAATCATGGAGGGCATACCAATATTATTTGTTCAAGAGATGAACTTAAAATTTATGTAACCTTTTTCAATTTTAGAAATCAAAAGTGCAAGGATTTCATAAGGAATGAGGTGTGGGAAGTGTAATAATATCAAATTAAGAAGAGAATTTAGAAGAAAACCAACAACTCTTACATTGTCCTGCTAAAGGAAAAGGAGAATGCATCCACTCTAACATTTTTTAGACCAATTTCTCTATGTAACACAATCTATAAGATCATCACCAAATCTATCAATAATAGGGTGAAGGGATCAATGGAAGACATAATCTCATGTGAGAAAATTGGATTCATACTTGGTAGATAAATCATGGAGGGCATCATACTTGTAAATGAGGTAATCCACTCAATCCAATTAGGGAAGCAAAAGGAAAACATCTTAAAAATAGACATTAGTAAGGCATATGATAGGGTAAACTAGCAGTTCTTGATGAAAGTTCTTGATGCATTTTGTTTTGGAGTGGAATGGAAAGAATGGCTTTTTGGTTTCTTATCTTTAGTACACTAAACTTTGTTTTAGTTAGTTGAAACCCATGTGGTTTCTTCACATGCTCTTGAGGATTGCGACAAGGGGGTTCTTTGTCCCTCTTAATTTTTGTGCTAATGGCTAAGTAGATTGATCAATAAGAAGAAAGGTGGTGGGTTGTGGAAGGGAGTGAAAGTGATGGCAGGCTTGGAGCCCCTTACACACCAATAATTTTATGATGATATGATGCTTTTAGGTGAGGCCATCTTTATAGAAGCAAGAGATATAAAAAATACTTTGGACCTATATGTGCCCAAATTTGGTCAGAAGATTAATTAGAAGAAATCTAAGATCTTTTTCTTCAACACAAACTAGTAGAATCAAAGAAGGATTATGAACACTCTTGGTTTTGGTATTAGCACACTTCCATGCTTTTATTTGTGGGTCCCACTCTTCCAAGGGGTGACTAAACTTGAGAATTAATAGTGAACTATGGAGGCTATTGCAAATGTGCATCAATTCGGAAAGGGAAATGGTTGACATTTCCAGGTAGGATAACCATGATTAATGCGATGATGACAGCTATCCACATATATGTAATGTCAACTCTATGATTGTTGGAGAAGGTGGAGTGGGAAATAAATGACTTAAGAAGAGGTTTTTGTGGGATGGATCAAATTCCTTGCATTGATAAATTGGGATATGGCTCATGAAGAAAAAGTAAATTGGGGAGCTTTCATAGAAAAAATCAACATCCAGAACAAGGCATTGGGAGCCAAACTTGTTTGGATGATGTATAAGAAGCACATGGGCCTTATGGATTAAAGTTTTAAGGAAGAATTATCTGGATAGTGATAAGGAGACTATAATTCAAGCACATTAGAAAATTTGAGGCCTAGATCACATATCTGAAAATTCATGTGTGATTGTTGGTTAGTTATAACAGATCATATGACCTAGCAAGTCAATGATGGGTGGAGAGTAGCCTTCTAGTGGGACTCTTAGAATGGATACTTTCCATTAGTGGAGATGGATCCCTTGGTAAGTGGATACTCATGGAAAAAAGTAACAGGATGGTTGTGTATCTAATTATATTATCATAGATGTGGTAAGTGAGAAATATTCATTGGATTCCCCATTGGTGGATCATTTTGAGGTTAGTAAGAGGGCGAGGGAAGAAACAAAAAGTGAACTAGAAAGGAAAAATTTGGTTCTCTCTTGGAAACTAGACAAAATTATTTGGTGTGGGGGAAGTCAAGAGATATAGTTAAGTTGGGTTATCAACTAATAAATAAGAGGCATCATTGCTAAGATTGGCCAACAAAATTATGTTTGAATGGAGCCACTTCCTAAACTTTGGGCCTTTGCTTGGATAGCTCTGCATATGAGATTTTTAACAAGAGATAGATTACACTTGGTGGGTGTCGTTGGCCCCCACTAGTGTCCTCTATGTAAAAGTAGTGAGAAAAGTTCCAATCACCTCCTAATATATTGTGAAGTGGCTTCCAAGTGTTAGGATTGGTTAAGTGGAAATCTCGGTTGGAAAGGACTTTGACAATTAGATTTATACGATTACCTATGAAGTTGTCCAATGTTGAAGGGTCATAATTTTTGGGGAGACATTTGGGTTGTTAGTCAGACTATCCTAATCTAGCATCTATGGTGTGAGAGGAATAAACACATATTCTAGGACTTTAAATGAAACTTAAAATAGACTGTGAGGATCATAGGAGGCATATCAAAAGTTGTAAATTCCTATGCACTCCATATGAAGAATTTTTTTTTAATTGGGATGATCAAATCATAAGGATTTGGAAAGGGCTAAGGATGTCAAATAATTTCAGCAACTTGGGCCCCCAAGTTAAGGAGAAGCGGATTGCGGCCAGATGGGAGTTTCCTCCGAGTGGATGTTTAAAGCTCACATATTATGGAGCTGCTTGGGGTAACCTGAGTAAGTCAAGAGTTGGATGTGTCATTAGGAATCATTGGGGGGAGCTAGTATGGGCCCTATTGAAGAAATTGGATGATGGTGTACAAACAATGAGGTTGGATTTTTTTCCATTAACACTGGGCTTACCATCTATTTGGAAAAGAGATACCAACACATTAACATAGAGGGAGATTCATAGATTTGTATAAATGACATCAAGGTAAGAATCATGAGTAATTGGTTGAACTTCAAGGTTGGTTGGGGAAGATATGGATGAATCTAGAAAAATTAGGGGATTTCACCATCAATCGATTGACAGTACTCGGAGAGAGATTACCTCAAATGTGTGTACAAGTTGGGTGTACTTTCATATGTTTATTAAGGAAGATATGGGAAGCTATGATAGATAGTGGGAATTAGTGGATCATGAGCCATCACTTTAAATATACATCTTCATGAAGACCTTTTCACATAGAGCCTCAAGGAGTGTGATTTGTTATTGTATATGAAGCAATGCTTCATCTTGCCTCTCATTGAGAAAGCCTTATGTAGTGTAATTGGAAACAATTTTTTTATTCAATGGGAGATATCCCCATAAGCAATCGACTATTTTCTCCAAAAAAAAAGTTCCATCAAAGTTACTTATATGAAAGATAAAATTAAAAAAAACTCAAACACAAAGTCTAACATTCCAACTCGACATTGTCACAATATTTTTATCACACAAGCTCCCACCTTCCAACCCCACAATGTCAAAAAATATTATATAAATATACCAAATATACAAAATTCAATATATATATATGCCATATGCATCTAAGTTGATGGAAAGTTTTAAAAATATAAAGTATATTTTAACACAACACAACAATTATGTAAAGTTGTGTCTCACGCAAGAGAAGCATCTCTCCAAGAATAAGACCTATTTGAAGATCTTTGGATCTATTAATTTGAAATATAGAGAATAATTCAATATCTCCAATTTTAACAATTGGTATTTGAGTCAATTACAATTATAAGGGCAGGTTAAGAGAGAAAGATTGACAAGATAATTATATGGAAATTAGATGAAGATTAGACAATCAAGAAGAGATTTTAGTATTTAAATCACAAGTGGTTAAGAGAGATAAGAATATCAATGTAGTAAAATTCTAGGAAGAAGGAGAATGTAGAAGTAAAATAATGTAAAAAAGACAAGGCTACCACAAATAAAATTAGTCACTAATTTGTAGAAGCTACTTAAGGAAGTTACAAAATCAATTGTGATCACCGAGAGCTAATAGGAAGAAGGAGATTACTACTTTCATTGAATTTGTTGTTTGAAAGGAAGGTATCTCAGCCTTTGAATAGGTTAAAATAACCAAACAAATAATTTCATCTCCCTGGGTGTAAGAAGGCTCCAAAGATACAAAGCATAGTAAATTGTGAGGGAAACCTATTGAAAATTGTGATATTGATTGAAGCTCACAAGTCAAATACAATTAGAAATTATTGCACAAAGTAAGTTACAATTTAAAGGAATAATACCATACATTATTTTAAGTTGTTTAATTAAAAAATATGTCATAATTTTTATTTTTTTTCTCGTCAGAAGATTAAGTGATCTTCTATTAAAGGATTTGCTAGTTGAGACACCAGTTTCCTATAAACCTAGGTCATTGTGTAAAATTTAGAGATTGGATCACTATTTTAGTCACTATTTGAAGGATTTCATTGATCCAAAATCCATTTACCAACAAAGGAATCAATTGTTATGACTCTATCGCAACTTTTGTGAGGGGGTGTATTTGGTGCTATACATATAGATTCTCTCAATATAATTTTGTATTCTTAAAATAAATATTGAAAGAACATTGAAAAGTATTTCTAGATGAGTTTAAGGTTGTGTGGAATTTTTGACTCCTACCATTACCATCAACACACTATTTTTATATTTATTGTACCGTGATAAAATAATATTATTTCTACTTGAATTTGATTGAATATGAGGAAAAATAAGGTGTTTTTGAATGAAATTGGAGTTATCTTACTGTAAGGGGTCAATGATATGTATTTAAAAGAGGATGCATATGTTTAGATATGACTTTTGAAAATATTATAAGTGAGGTTTAATAAATTGTGATAAAATACAAGTCAGAAGAGATTGCAACATTAAAAGAAAGGTGATACTAAATTTTCTTAAAGTTTTTCATAACATTTGATGAAGTCTATAATACTTTTTGACGTTTATGTTTGAAAAGTTACAAAGTAACTAGTAGATTGTTTCAAATAATGGAGGACTAAAGGTGACAAATCTACCAAAATCAATCACCATCAAGTATTACATAAGTAATTATTTTTGTTGTTAAGTTTTAACTATACTATAGGAAATTATATTCCAATGGGAAATATTGGTAGGGGAGATGTCCCAGTTACTGCCCCCCATCCAATTACTGCTCACTCCATGCTCACTCCACCTCCCAATAAAAAATCACTTTGAACCAAATTAAAAAACTTTATTTTATCAAATAAAATATTGCAAAAACATGAATGGCTACTCATAACACAATGTGCAACTAACTAATATAGATAGTTAGCTACACATGCATTTGTATTTGGGTATGTGCAGGATCATGATGGGCCAAAAAGTGGTGATATGATGGGTATGTGTAGGGAATGTGGATGACTTTTTTCACCCAAAATTGATGAAATGAAAAGGGTTTTTAAAGGAGATTCTCAACTTTTCCACCAATATAAATTATGCTTTACTTTAAATTTAATAAATTATTATTATTCATTTTCATTTGAATTATGACTAAAGTCCTAATTGATAGGTCTGATTGAAAAACATCTATAGCTTTCAAATGGTATCACATTTTTTGAATGAAACATGCATCACATTCTATGCTTCGAATACTATAGGATTAAAAAAATTGAACTTCATGAATTTTTGACCAAGTTATGGTGGTTAGACATACAAGTTATTATAATTTTTAAAAGTTGTAATAAAAAATTCATAATTAATTATTTACTTCCAAAAAATTACAAAAAAATATGCATCACATCCGGACATGAGTCCTCTACTTATATCTAAAATATTATAAAAAACTATTATCATTTTATTGTGGTTAGGGTGGTCAGACAGACACCTACTTCTTATTTTTTCCTTGAAATTTAAGTACTACTACATTGAAATTTCAATTTTTCACCAAATAGATTTAAAAAAAAAAAAACCTATTAATTTAGAAACTACATTCAATTTGTTATAGATTATATTCTTACATATTTTTGAAATAATATAGATAACTTATTCAAATTTATATGTCAAGTTGTCTAACTCTGATTTTTCTGAATTTTTTGCCACTTAAGGGCCTATTTTTTCCATGATGATCTTGCACATACCCATTTATAATTCAAGTCAACTTGCATAGAAAAATGCTCATTTACAATTAATTTAATTTTTTTATTGTTACAAATACCCCCACTTGCAAAAGGCGCCACCCTCATTACATATTATTTTAATAAATACTCATGCACACTTAATGGTGCTTTACATGACATAATCACAATCTCCTATCATCTCTATGGATTTGGAAATGCACAGTCTTCGAAACTCTCCTTGGTAGCTACATGTATTAACTTCATTTCCTGCAGGTACCTACATAATTAAATATTGGTGTAAGGCTCCCCAAATAAACATCAAATCCAAATATAATGTAGAATTCAATCAATTCATCTTTAAAAACCTACATAACTAGCAACTACAAATTCAAATGATCAAACAAATTCAAATTTGAAACACAACAACCAAATTGAATTCATTCAATTGTCAGATTCAAATTCCTAAATAAGAGGGGGAAGCAGCCAGCGACATTCACAATTACTTTTTGTGAAGAATTATTCTTTGCAAACTTCAAAGCATCGATAGGCATCCTCTGCACATTCCTTTGCACATTCCTCCAATATCCCAAGTTTCAGGTTGGTAATTTTTACATTCTACTTATAGTTATTTTCATGAACTATGCATTTAATATTTATATTTATGCTGCGTCTTTTTATATGTTATAAGTGAGGGTATTTTTTGGTGACGGGTTTTTCCTTACAAACCCCATTTACAAATTAAATAATTTATGTGTTCAGTTACTATTTTTGGTCATTTCTCAAGGTTTATATTTGTCATTTATTTCATAAAAGGCTCCTTTAAATATTCAAAATAAGTGTACACATCAGCTTGCATTTTCACTATATATGTATATATGTGTATATATAAGTGTGTCTATATATACTATTTGTTCATTTAATATTTTCATTTATTTCTCAGGGTTTATATTTTTCATTTATATTCTTTGTCTCTTGTTCATTCAACAAATCAATATAAGAATGTTTAATCATCCATTAGACTCCTTTATATTCAATATACCTATACACATCAACTGGCATTTTCATTACATATGTATATGTGTGTATATATATATATATATTTCTCTATATACATATATATATATATGTTTGTATATATTTATATGTGTATATATGTAAACCCTCAATTGTTTGCTGATGTCTACTCTTCATGGTGTGAGGTAATGACAAACATCATTATCCTTTCAAAATGCAAACAATGGTACTCCTGGCTTTGTTAGTTGTTTCAATAATGATTACTACATTTTTTTACCACTTTCAACATTGTTTATGTGACATTTTATGGCTTACAATGTACATGATCAATGGCAATCATGGCACTAGGGAAGAAGAGGAAAAGATCGAGTGGGAGGTGATTAATTAGAGTACCTCGTGGAGTGAGGTTCAATGTTCCAAATATTGTTGATGAATCTATCCAATAGTCAACATCAATGAGGATGTTATTTATAAAAAGGCAAACCAAAAAAATGAAAATGATAGTTTTGAAGCTACAGTTCATAATACTGAGGTAGAAATGGTACCACCTATGCATGTTCAAGAGCCAATTGTTGACCATGTGACATCCACAATTTTGTCTACAAAAAAATAGACTATTCATTGCATGGAAAAAGCAATTGTAGATGTTGAGGACAATCAAATTTCAATCAGAGGTTCAATAATCAAATGGGAAATCCCACCTAGCAGTTTGAGGGTGTGGCTCAATGGTGTGACATCCACAAAGAGGAAGGGGCCACAAAAAATCCTATCTGATGAAGAAGAAGCTAAAATAGTGCGGTGGTGTAAAGAAATGGCTAATATTGGTGATGGCCTTCAAGTCTCACAACTTAAGTCAACAGTGGCCCAAATGGTTGGAGTGAGGCCTAACCCATTCATAAATGGGATGCCAGGGAGGTCATGCTGGGTTGGCTTTCAAAAAAGGAATTTTGATCTAACAATTCAAATACCAAAAGGAGTGGACACAGAATGAGCTATAATGCTATGCCCCGAAATAATTTCTTCCTTCTATGACAACTTGGAGGAGTTGTACAACAAACACAATTATGGGCCCAACAGAATATGGAACTATGATGAAACAGGTGTGTAGGCTAGTAGAAATTATGCAATGAGAGTTATTGCAAAGAAAGAGAACAAATGCATGTTCCATAATTAATCTCTAAAAGTAGAGAGTGGATCATTGTTCTAGCTTGTGTTAGTGTAGTAGGTCAAGCTATACTTGGTTACTATTTGTTCAAATCCAAAAGGCATGCATTAAGAACTATATTATTAGCTGCAAGTCAAGGGAATGCATGGAAATCCAAGAGAATGCTTGGATTACCAAAGAAATATTTTTGGAATGGTTAAAACACTTTGCAAGAAATGTCCCAGAAGGGGTGTCACCAAAAAATAGAAAACTTCACATCTTTGATGGTCATGGCAGCCATGTGGCATTCAAAACAATTGAAGAAGCAAAGAGTATGGGAATAGATTTTCTCACACTTTCAGCATATTGCAACCACAAATTTTAGCCCCTTGATGTCAGTGTATTTTCACCATTCAAAAACTACTTCAAACAATATAGGAGTATATGGCTTTCTGCACATCCTCAACTTGACATTAGAAGGGAAGAGTTGGCAATGTTAGTGTAATTAATTATTTATTACACTAGCATAAGTTAACTTACCTCATATATCATTTAGTCCTAGGTTGAATTTTAATAAATCATTTAATAATGGGGTAATGTCCCATTGCTTATTTGTAGGAGATAAGATTCCTTCTAGAAGATGAGTTGTCCTTCTAGAACTTATCTCTATCCTTATCCTTATCTAGTTAAAGTTAGGGTTATGTTGTCACATGTTGTTAGATCATGACACATGGAAACATCTCATGCATCTTAGGTTTTCTATTTTTCCTATATAATTAGGCATTTTGTACATTTGTAATCATCTAATCTCATAATGTAGATCAATAGAATCTTTATTGTGCATGACTAGTTGCAACACTTTCTATGTGGTTGATTATCTTTCCAAGAAAGGGTCCTCCATTCAAGACTCTAGAGCTTCAAGAAATTTGCATCCATAATCTCAACATGGTATCAAAGCTTGTCCAGTGAAATGCCAACCCTTGATCAAGAAATTTGGTGTGTGAGATTCTTTGCAGGCTTGATGGTTTCCAGTAAAGGCTATTTGACTCCACCTGGGGACCAAGCGATTTTTGAAGCAGATAGAGTCAGATCTGAGCTTGCCATTGTCTTTAGAAGGCCTCGAAACCCTAGGATCGTCTATCCATTCATCAAAATCAAATACATCAACCTGGGAGCCATGAGAGATATTTTTTGGTTTGCAAAATCAACTGTACTATCCATACAATTTGCAGTAAAAAATCACCCCGTTCAGTTGTCATCTGAGGCAAAAAAATATTTTAGTCACAAGCACTTTTTTTTTCAAAATAATCAGGCTTTATCTATTTGTTTGGAAAAATATATATATATATATTTGTGGGAAATTTTCTATAGTTGTAGAAAAATATTTGGGTGACTGTTATTTAAATCGCCCATCGACATATCATAGGGTTCATATTTTTACATTCATTGACATTTTTTTGCATAATGTTTATGGCTTATATTCTCAATGTCAGCATAATTATTATTCCTTTTTTTTAGTTTCCTTTTTTCAATATTAAAAAAACAAAATGTTGTCTTCTCGGCTTCAAAAAGTTTGCAGAGAATTGTTCGTTGACTACAGGGACCATACCGTGGTCAGCCCGTCACATCCCCAGTTAGCCTCATCCACCACCGATTATTTGTTGACCGGTCACCTGGGTCTTCTACATCCATGGGTGCTAGGGTTTGTTGCCATCTTTTGTCTATGTAGCTATTGTTTTCTCTTACCAGCAGTATCTCTTTCTATCGTCATCGGTGTATTTCCAGCCGCTCCCACCACTGCCCATCCTCCACTCTATCCAAGGGGTATTGTTCGCTCTGCTCAGCTACTCAGCCTTGCCACCATTAGAGTTGGTGGCCCCCATTTTTTCCCAAATTTTTCACTACAATCACATCAGGAACTGAGTGCCAGCCCAGAGGGGCTTATTTTTCGCTCCTCGGTAGCCTGCCAAGTGCCTAATCTAGGCCTTTTTTTTCATTTTATCATAAATTTTCATGATAGTATCAAAAATTAGAAAATGAGATACTGTCAGAAAGGTAATTTTGACCACTTTCTAGTGGTTACATTAGTTCTACAAATAATTTCTTACATAAAAATCTATAGCCAATTGAGGACAAAACCCTAATTTGGACATAAAGGCTTGTATCTTTGCAACCATTTATCGGATTTCAGTGATTCTAGTGGAATTATGAAGGTGATTCAGAGCTTTTTTCATCAGTCTAGACAACCTTGATCAGTTTTAGCTCTAGGTACTCTTGCATTGATTTTTTTTAGTTTGGTACATTTATTCAATAACTTGGATATCCTGAAGCTTGGGAAAAGATTTTTTGATCTAGGTAGCATCACTTCAGTTGCACATCATCTTTGGAAGCTTCTATTTGGTATTGAAGGTCATTTGTCTTTGTATTTTTTGGAGAAAGTTCATTATGGGGCTTACATATACTCCTTCTTTGGTTATGTTGCACAAGGGAAACTGTCAACAATGGCAGGAGGGGATTGTCCACCATCTCCAATGACTTGATTTGTTGCTACATTTTTATGGTACACTTCCTCTTCCAAGTGAAGGTATTCATAAATTTCCTTGGAGTTGCAGTAGATACACTATTTTGAAGATCATTTCAATGCAAGTTGATTGTGATGTTCTGAGTACTATTGATCATTGTGATTTTTGTCATATCCTTTGGGCTAAGCTTTGGGAGATATATGCAGATTCAAATACTCCACCCTTCACCGATGATAATGATTTAGAACATCATTCCTCAGATCAAATAACCTATGATGATATTATTGTGCAGGAGGTTGATTGCCTTGAATATTTTGAAGAGGTTGACAAGGTTCCCTCAAATGCTTCTTCTCCATCAGAGACAGTTGGTATGTATCCCTTCACATTTAGTGATTCCTTGTCCAAATTTATTTGAGGCTTCCAGTATCATCATTCATCAGGACACCTTCAATTTTCCAGACTTGACATCAAGGGATGGCTTCATTTCAGGTATGACCGACTTGGCTACTTCTATAGGTTTGGAGAACATTCTTCAGGAGATATCACTCCTCTATTCAGATCCCACTTTGGAGAGTTTTCTTGAGTCTCCTCATCCCTTTGTCTCAACCTTGATTAGAAATTGAGAGACTATTTTGGAGGCACTTGGTTTCTCTTTAGAGATTTCATAAATGAGATTTCTTCCCTGTCATTCCATTCAGGATTTGAGGTTTCTTCAACATCCACCATTGGATTTGTTTCTTCCTAGCAAGAGACTTGTGGTTTGGACACATTTGTTGCTTCAAACTTCTTTTAGTGGTTTTGAGGACACTTCATTTAGGGAGGGCTATCAATTCTCCATCACATCCATCACATCACTATCTTTGGATATTGTTCAACATCATTTTTTACATAATCTTGATTTGTCATCCTCTTCATTGATTGTGGCATCTTCATCTTCAGGTAAGGAGATATTTGAGTAGAGTTCAAAGACATCATCATCATCATACATCCTTGTTAGAAAAGAGCCTATTAACTAAAACTATAAAGTTGAATAGATAAAAGAGCTATTAGAATAACGCTTAAAGGCTAGGGAACTATTTTTTTGTCCATGCTAATATATATTAACATAGGAGTGATTGCATATATATATATATGTAGAGGGTTAGTATGAAAGTTGTTAAGTGTTATTGCAATAGCTCTTTTAGAATTTCTCTATTTCTGTGGAAGGTCGTTATAACAAACTATTATTTGCCATGGTTATTTTGTCTATATGGAACATGTTATGTCTCTTGTATGAATATGTTTCCTAATATTCTTTTTTTGTGGACTGTTTGAAGTTCCCCATAAGAAAATATTCTTCATGGTATTGTTTTTTCTAGTTCTCCATAGCATATTGTTCATTATCGTAGTTTTCCTCTTCTATTCCCCATATTTTAAAGTTATACTTAATGTGGATTTTCAAATATCTGTCATATTTGTGTGATTGTTATGTGTTTTTGTAATAGCTCTTTTCCAATTTCCCTTTTTGTCTCAACTATTTGAAGTTCTCCATAACAAACTGTTCCTTGTGATATTCTTTTTTTCAGTTCCCCATAGCAAACTCTTTATTATCATAGTCTTCCTCTTCTATTTTCCATATTTTAAAGTTCTATTTAATGTGGGTTTTTGAACATCTGCCTTTTCTAACACTTATTGGGTATTGAATATTATAGACAAAATACAAAATTGTATTGAATTCCTTGGTAGATATATAGATACATATACGCATATATATGTATTGAATTGCCTAATCCATATTTCAAAATATAAATATAGGAAGATATATATATATCCATATATACAAACAAAGACCACTATGGCTCATTTGACAAAGCAACATGGATATATATATATCATGAGGGTGTTAACTCATTCTGTCATTGTTGTAAGATGGGGGTGGACAAAATAAATGCAATATTGAGTGTTGCAGTGTGAGAAAGAATACTTTGTTTGAGTTGTATTGTCGAAACAACCATTGTGGTGTTTGTTTCATAGCATACTATTGTAAAAATCATCGCGTTTGGCTCTGTGGTCAATTTCATAGTAGGTTGGAGGCTTTTAAAACTCTTGTTCTCCACAATCTATAAGTCATTTTATATGGGTGTTTTGCATAAATTATTTATTTATTTTTTATGTTAAAATTGTTGTTCTCTAGAATCTATAAGTCATTTAACATGGGTGTTGCAGTGTGGGAAAGTATAGTTTGAAATGTGCCAGAAAATATATTGATTGAGTTGCATTGTCGAAAGAGCCATTGTGGTGTTGTTTTTCTTCAATATATATATATATGTGTGTGTGTGTGTGTGTGTGTGTGTGTGTGTGTGTGTGTGTGTGTGTGTGTGTGTGTGTGTGTGTGTGTGTGTATGTATCTATTTATGTTTTGAAGGATTGATTTTCACACATAGTTGACATTGTATGTAAATATATACATATGTATGTATGTATGTATGTATGTATGTATGTATATCTATATATATATATATTTATACACACACATATATATATGTAATATAGATATATATACATGTGTATATATATGCATATATGTGTATATGTATATCTATATATATGTGTGTTTAACTAATCTATGTTTTTTTATAATTTCCCTATTTGTCTATAATACTAAGTACCACATAATGCAACTTGAATTTAGATTTGAAAAGACAACTATTACATAGATTACTTGTCTTGTATGAATATATTTCATAATACTCTTTTTCCCTCATCTGTTTGTAGCTCCTTGTAACAAATTATTCTATTGTTCTTTTAAAAAGGATTGTTTTCAATTTTTTAAACTATGAAATTTTGGGGTTTTCGATTATGTGTCATTTTCCTGTGATTCTTAATTGTTTTGCTATGATTTGGAATCTTTCCCTAAAAATTTTTATGCGTGGACATGTATGTATGTGAAATTAGTTACAAACAACATTCAAAGTGAAGAATCCAGTTCAAATGAAGACCCCACTGCAAGTAAATAAATTGCTATTACACCTTGTCGACATATTGATAGAACTTCATACATGCTTTAATATACTCCAAACTAAAACTCTATCAGTATCTAAACAAGGTGTAACCATATTTCTTTGCTAGGACTAGGTTCTTCATTTGAACGAGGCTTGACAAAATAAATGTGACGAACACTTGAGGAAAAAAAATATATGCATATATATAGACGACCGTTGTGGCTGATTTCACAATGCAACAAAAATAGACAAATAGAGAAATTGTAAAGGAGCTATTGCAAGACAAATCCTATTCACAGTTCGGATAGAAAAAATCTCGGCAGAAACTTCAAACAAATAAATTGAACAGATAAAAGAGAGAATGGAAAGAATAATACTTAACAACCACCAAACTAATTTTATCTCCAATATTTTTATGCTTTCACACTAACCCTATGCATATACATATATATGTAATCACTCCTATGTTAATCTACAATTTCTCCTATTGTAGTGGGTGCAATGACAAACATGCACAAAGATAACTAAAACAATAAATACCATATATATTTGTTCTTACATAGATACATGTGTACACAAATTCTTACTTTGTGTTTTGGATTTTAATGCCACATATTTTTTCTTTAATAAATTTATTCATTTATTCTAAGAATCCAAAAAAATTGTATTGTGTTATCACATTCTTTGACTCTTTGTTAGGTTTGTTTATTTGTTTTTGATAAAAAATGATCTGATTGAGTCTTCAATTGCACGACAAAGTAATTCATTAAAAATTGAAATTTTATTTTGAGCTTCATGATGGGAGGAATGAGCTTGATGCACAGAGGCTTTATGAAACAATTGATG
Organism: Sequoia sempervirens; assembly: GCA_007258455.2. Taxonomy (NCBI): domain Eukaryota; kingdom Viridiplantae; phylum Streptophyta; class Pinopsida; order Cupressales; family Cupressaceae; genus Sequoia; species Sequoia sempervirens. The sequence goes on from VDFB02281492.1 coordinate 948,676,638, forward strand.
TGTTTAAGGATTAGGGTTTCAAGAGTGTGAAATGTTTCATGAATCCTTTGTGCATCAAGCTCATGCCATGTAATTGATAAACATGAAACTATTTTTCCCTAGTGACCATGTTGTTTTTGGAGATAGAAATTTGGTCAATTGTAATCATGGATTATGTAATTCATTAGTCAAACATTTGTAGATATAACTACAATTTCTCCTATGGTAATGGGTATAATGCGAAAGATGCATATAGATAATTGCAAACAATAAACAAAGGACAAAAAGTGTATGTATGTGCATATGTGTATGTATATGTATATGTATATGTAACAAATGTTTTATAAGTTAGTAACATGTTTTGGACATCACAGTGTATTAAACTATGTATGCACATAGTGTAGAAACATTCTAAAAAAGATGTGTTGCATTTGAATGATAAGTTTAAAATTCTACATCTATGTTGCATTTTCCATTTTCTGTGCCTATATACCCTAAGTTTCCTTATTTGTCCTTGTTGCTTTTCTTGCACATATTCTTATGTTTTCTTCCCACCTTTTCAATTGGTTTTATGTGGTCCATATAGCTAGGAAATGCTCACCTCTAGAATTATCTTTTGACCATTTGATTTTTTTTCTCTTCCTATATATTACATTCAAAAATATGTGTCCTTGTCTACATTGTATTTTTTCCTAATATATGATACAAGTCTATGAAATTTCTACCACATTTCCCAACCATCCTGCTATTGCTGTGTGCTAGGGCGGTGGTAGGTAAATGCAATATTCAATATTTATGTTTGAGGATGTATATTTTTTTGGCTGTATTGTGAAAATGACCCACTGTGAGGTTGGTTTGATAGAAAACTATTGAAAAATGGTACCATGCACCTCTGTTAGATAGCAGATTGGAGAGTGCTACCAGTGTTCTACTCCACATCCTACACCATTTGGCCTCCTATTGTTGTTGTAAGTTGTGTTGCAATGTCTTTTCCCCATTCCATACACATCTAATAAGAAAGACACATTTTGATCAATCCAACTAAAATGTTGCTTTGCAGTAATATTATGTTGGGATCAATGCAAGCATAGATGAAGGACATATGAAGCCCATTTGTGGGATAATTTCTACCTAGAAGACGATTGTCATTGCAAGTATAAACAAGGTTTGTTTTATAAAATTATATTTTACTAAGTTATACATTCAACTCTTTTCTTCCTGCATGGCTAGATAGGCTCCAATACATGTCAAAATTAGGTGTGTTTATAAAGTTATTTGTGTGCAATTTATGCTTTGAAGTAAGACCTTTCATAATCATTTGGTGTTTTCCTTTTAATGATATTTGGCTATTTCATCCACAGAATTGGTTCTGTTTTCAAACAAGACCTTCCATATATTCTTCTTTCCCTATACTTATCAACATTATAGACAAGTCCCATCTTTGAGCAGTTTGTTATGGAGAACTGAAAAGAACAATATCATGAATAACAGTTTCTTATTACGAACTTCAAATAGATGATTAAAAAATATCATAAAACATATTGATACAAGACATATAACATGTTCCATCCAAACAAAATAACACATACACAAAGCAAAAGAAATTAAAAGCAGTTCAAAGGTATAGGTGAATGTCATGTATTGGTTCTGTTTTCAAACAAGGCCTCCCATATATTCTTCTTTCCCTATACTTATCAACATTATAGACAAGTCCCATCTTGCCCAATTTTTTATCTGCATTCTCTTTTCCTTAAAGTTATTACAGCAAAAAAAGCACTACAAAAAAGGAAATCATCTATGAGAACACAATTTTTTTTTTGCAACTTTGTCATTGTGCAATATATGATATACATGCATGCATGAATCCTTACATGCACTAGAGTAGAATAAACAGAGTCTATTCTACACATTACATTTTTCCATGAGTCTACACTTATCTTTTCAGCTTATGGTGAACATTAGCTATAGGTAGCTCTCTATCAACATATCCATCTTTTTAAAGTTGTTACATGAAAAAAATAGTGCAATATAAGAAACCATATATAGAAACAAAAAAATTTCCCCTACTTCACCATTGTGTGCTATATGATATGGCTCCACTAAATTTTTGATGGACCTTGCATACTTTTCTTGCTTGGGGGTTTGGCTATATATGTATATATTAATTATTCTTTGCTAATGACCATGTTACTTTTGCAAGTGGAAATTTGTATAATTGTAGTCATGGGATATGCAGTTCATTGGATAAATATTTTCGAAGTAGATATTTCACTTAAAATCATGGGGATGAAAAAAAATACCTATTTTGGCCTACAGAGGGTGCAGGGAAATGTTAGAATACTTGTGGCATTTGTGATGACTTTAAAATTGAGGGAATTTGCAAGAAATCATAAGTTATGCTATTTTCCATGGATTTTATAACATTTTTGACTGCATGTTTTGTAGCCCAAGAGTGCTTTGGTGTGCATATGTCAGATTTCCCACATGGTCATCATATCGATTACGTGTTGCATATATTCCTATTTTAGGCAGCTTCGTATCATCATATCCATCTTTTTAAATTTGTTACATAGAAAAAATAGTGCAATATAAGACATCATATATGGAAACAACAAAATTTCCCCTATTTCACCATTGTGTGATATATGATATGGATCCATTGAATTTTTGATGGGTCTTGCATACTTTTCTTGCTCGAGGGTTTGACTAGTGCCCATGAGGCTTCATGATGTCAATATGGTAGGGAGGATAACAAGCACGAGTTTTGTTGTTTTCCCTATCACTGACATACATTGGCTCCTACATATCCACAACATATTATATTCTTCCAACTACATTTCTCCATGCTTGTAGAGCTATCTTTTCAGCTTGTTGATTGAACTATTCAAACCTTGTTCTTTATGATGATACTTGGGTATGTGTAGGATCATCATGGAAAAAATAGGCCCTTAAGTGGCAAAAAATTCCAAAAAATCAAAGTTAGGCAACTTGACATAAAAATTTGAATAAGTTATCTATATTATTTCAAAAACATGTAAGAATAGAATCTATAGTAAAATGAATGTAGTTTCTAAACTACTAGGTTTATTTAAATATATACATATATATTTGGTGAAAATTTGAAATTTCAATGCAGTGGTACTTAAATTGGGAAAAATAAGTAGGTGTTTGTCTAACCACTAACCAATAAAATTATAATATTTTAGATATAAGTAGATGACTCATGTCCCAATGTGATGCATATTTTTTTGTAATTTTTTGCCAAGTAAATAATTAATTATGAATTTTTTATTACAAATTTAAAAAAATTTAAAAACTCATATGTCTGACCACCTTAACTTGGTCAAAACTTCATTAAATTAATTTTTTTATTTTTTATATCTTATGTTATGCAAAGCATAGAATGTGACGCATGTTTTGGATTCAAAAAATGTGATACCATTTGAAAGCTATATATGTTTTTCAATCAACCTATCAATCAAGAATTTAGTCGTAATTCAAATAGAAAATGAATAATAATTACTTATTAAATTCAAAATAAAGCATAATTTATATTTGTGGAAATATGAGAATCTCCTTTAGAAACCCTTTTCGTTTCATCAATTTTGGGTAAAAAAAAGTCGTCAGCCACATACCCATCATATTGCCATTTTTTTGGCCCATCATGATCCTGCACATACCCACCTATTTTCTTTAGGTTATGAAAATAGTTATATGATGTGATTCTAAATGTTTTTATCTAAAGAAAACATTTCCCATCTCTTTAAACTTATACACAGGTAACAAAATTTGAAACATACTGATACAAGATTCAAGCTACGTGCTTTGGTGGTAAATATAGAAGACAAATAGAGAATTGTATAAGAGGTATTAGAATACAAATAATTTGCTACTAAATATTATAGACAAAAAACCACATTAAATACAACTGTAAAATATGGATTATAGGAAAGACAAACTACAATTATGAACAATCTGTTATGGGGAATTGAAAAGAACAATATCATGAAGAACAGTTTGTTATCACAAACTTGAAATAGACGAGGAAAAAAGAATATCATGAAACATATTGATAGAAGACATATAACATGTTCCATCCAAACCAAATAACACATACACAGAGTAAAAAAAATTGAAAGCAATGCAAAGGTACAAGTGAATGTCATGTTTATACTTTATACTAATCTACAAAATTCTAGAATTTTGAAACTTAAAAACAATAGTTCTTTTACATATTCTCATTTTTGTCTACAATATTTAGTGGCAAATAAGGTAGCTTGAATTTGAATTGAAAAGCCAATTTTTACATAGATTGCTTGTTTTGTATCAATATCCACTTGCTCATATAAAACTATTCATTATTGTAGTTCACCTCTTCTATTCTCCATGTTTTTAAGTTCTATTTATTGTGTGTTGGATTTTTAATGTTCACAATGGGATGCAAAGGCTTCTATTTTGTAAATATGAACGTAATTTATTCCTATGTTTGCATATATATATTCGTACATTCATTGAGCTTGTCCTACTCTCTGCATGATGTATACCTACATCTTTTTTATGTGATCTCTTCTATTGTAGATGCATTACATATTATTTGATATAAACTATACAACTATTTATATTTCCTAATTTAGATATTGTCCACCAATTACACATGTTCACCTCACTAAACTTCAAATTTTCTTTGTGACTAACTATATTTGATTGAAACCATTTTACATTGAAAATATTTTGAACTGTAACTACACATCTCCACAATACTAAACAGCTTTGTGATCACATGTTTGGCATCGTGTACAAGCTACAACTACATTCTATTTATATACAAGGTATGGCTATATCTCCTTTATTCCATCTCTTATTTCATGACTACATGTCAAATTCTTTGTCATAAATGGTACAACTATATATATGTTTAAAAATGTGTAACACTGATTTCAACTAAATAAAATTCTCAAGTTAATGCTATGAGATTTCCACAATCTATAATGCTTAAGATTTGTTATTTCTGGATATTTGATTTTGTTTTTTTTTGGCTAAAAAAATCAAGCACAATCAAATATATAGAAACAACAAACTTAGGTGCCCATTTACATTGGCTTCACCATTGATCATAGTGATGGGCAGTGTATGTTCTTTCTCAGGGGTTTGGTGATAGGAAAAAATATATATCCATATATATAAACCAAGACCAATGTGGATCATTTTTCTCTCTCTCTAATCACTAGATGTTCACCCTCCTATCTTGGACCAAGATGGGAAAGAACCTCTTCCAAAAATTGATGCAATTGTGCGCCTTCCAATCGTGGTTGTCCCATATTCTGTTCTCCACCTCCTCGATTTCTCTACGAACCTTGTTGTTCCCCATGATAAAATTTTTGGGAACTCTATGGAGGGGAGTTTTGATGGTTTGCCCCACGGCCACTACCACGTCCTCTACCATGGCCTCGACCTTGACCCCGTCCTATAGGAATTATCCTACACAAACATTGGCAAGGACAAGTTCAGGGTATTAGATGAGGTCAACAAGGAAAAACTTAAAATTCAAAATCTATGCAACTAATACAACTTATTGGGCTCATATATATAAACCCAGAGCACCTAGTGTTTGAACTTCGGCTCTGATACCATGTGTAATGCCCTACCACATATCGTAGAGGATGCACACTAACAACCAGAGGCGGAAAAAAATTATTTTTCAAAGGTGCAACATTCACTTGTATGTAATAAGTATTAATATTATGTTTTCTAGTCTAAGTCCTCTAGGGTCTATGACAACACTACTTTTCACCCATCTAAAAAAAATAACATGAAACCTTAAAGAAACATTACAATAATCAAGTACTAACATCATTACAAAGATTGCATCAAAATATTCCATTTATTTGAATCATCATTAAAGTACAACCATAACATATTTACATGGAATTAAATTGGTTCAAATCATTTAATTACAAATACGATGCCCACTAACTCTAGTCCAATACATAATAGTGTTCTTCCATAGATACATCAATACATTTACATTCTAAATAAGGTTATCTCCCCAATTTCCAGTGAGGTGTGAACATTAAACATGGAACATGATACATCAATGTGGTACAATACAAATAGAAATATAACAAATCCAGAGGGCCAGTACAATGCTGAAGTCCACAGATCAATAGAAGTCATCACGACATGCACAGGATGAGGGAACTCAATGGAGATCAAAACACGTTCCTCCCAACCACATGGAACCCGAAGGCCCACCCCCATGCTATGAGATAGTAAAGTTCCCACCATCACTGATAGACGACGGACTAAAACATGCACAAAACTAACATGACATACAAGAACAAGTAGTACAAACATTAATGACAATACGTCAAAAATGGACCCAAGGTGTAAGAAAACATAAGGTCAACACGACAATGATGAAAAATAATGGATCAACCACAATAATAGACCAAACACTTCAACAAGCACATAGTCAACTAAGGGGATGTAAGAACCAAGGGAGCACAAATTTGTCGTAGGAGAGAGTGTCATCACACAATCTGCTATGGGTTACCCTAGCGTAACCTTCCTAGGCTACTAGACCCCATCTTAGGTTACCCTGGTTGCCTCTACTGGCCGTTGGACCCCCATACAATCTATGCAGGAACAACTTACCTTCCAATCGGACCAAGTAGTTGGTCTTTCCATTCCAGGCCTTCTCGACTCATCTCAAGCCTATACGAGCACTTGAGCCATGAGCGAGGCATTATCTTATCTTGACTAGTGTTTTAACTACCCAGATCCCCCTAATTAGTTAATTAGATTATCACTTGATTAAACTCTTAGTCAATTACCCTGGCACCCCTTTGTGTGTCGAACCCCCACTGAGAGCCACTCCCATACTGACAACTGGGAAACCAATCAAATTAGGAACATAGCCACTTGCACATTCCTCAAGAGCTCAATAACATTACAACATGGAAGAAAAAAATAGCGAGGCATTAGCCTCTTGCTCACAAGTACCCAAAGGATTCCAATCAAATAAGAATCATACCATGCAAGGCTAATGAACAACATAAACTTGTACTATCACAAACAATTATCTCAAGATTATAAAGAATTTCACCTGGAAGACAATCTACCTAGCCTCTGGAAGAAAATAATCATTACACAAATAGTCCTACAAGAACGATAACCTCAAGTACCCCTAGGAAAAATAATCAACACAACTTTACCAGTACAAATCCACAAGGAGGGATCACGGCTAAGATAAAATACCAAATTCCCAAAACAAGCCGTATTTAAATTTGTTAAAGGAAAGTTGAAATTCACATTAAACCAACTCATTACTATTTACATAGGAGTAATGAAATCATTTACCTAAATTTGTAGAGATTATTCTCATTCATTTTAATCATTTTCTAACACCATTTTCCATTTATAGGAACACCTATCTGAATATAAGATATAAACATTTTAGAATATTCATGATGTTAAATATTAATCCAAGATGTTACATATATACATTTTCATTTAGGTATATATATATATATATATATATATATATATATATATATATATATATATATATATATATATATATATATATATATATATATATATATATATATATATATATATATATATATATATATATATATATATAACTATCAACCGAAGCTCTATAATCTATGAAACTATAAGATACAATACTTCGTCGTTGCATTATATTGAACCAAATCAAAGCACGACTGACTAAATAACATAAAGTATGAATGAAGGAACTAATCACCATTTCTATCTAGGCTTGGCTTACACAAGACCCATACAGATGCTAGGCAGAAGCCCATGCCCAAATAAATGTGTATAGATCCCAAGACAAATATCCCATGCCCACAAGGTGCAGAAGAAGGGTTGGATTAAAACAGAGACTCAAACTTACTAATGGTGAACTGACGGTTGTATGAACTTGAAAGTAAACGATGGAAGGGAAATCACTCATACGAGTTGCAATACTTAGAAAATGTCGGTTTCAATAATCAAAAGTAAAAACCAGTGAACTACATGTAATCACCTGGAGATGAGATGGAACCAGATAGATGCTTTCGGGTTTCTAAGGCATATTGAAGACATACTAAAGGGCAGCGACAACACAAAAATTACGTTATTTGGCCATCGAACCCAGGGCAAGGAAGTATAAGAAAGGTGGACGCCGCTTAGCTTCAACACACAATTTACCAAAAGGATAAAGAGAGATTTCAATAAGATAAAGGCATTTAACATGATCTACATCAGACCCCCTTGTGGCTTCAACAAAGAGAATAAAATCAACCGATGATGAATAAGAGAAGGGCGTTTAGAAAGCTATCACTGAAAGAATGGGTGGATATCAAACATTAAGAACAAAATGCCAACCCTATGGCATACTATGATAGCAACATGAAGTTTAACCCAAAAGATAACCAAAGTCAAATGCAGATCACATAAGGCAAATGAAATGCATCAATATAAATTTATGTATATATCCTTTATTTTGAAAGAAAATGTCAATGATGAAGATGAGGAGGTAAAGCCATTTCAAGATTGGCTACGGGGCATGACATAGGAGTTGGACATGGCTCTATCATGCCATCCTCAAAGGTGATTTTGTACCAAAGCAAGAAGGATAACCCCGAATCTAAAGAGCTCATGTTTCAGGTGGGAACAAAAGTTGATACCATTTCAGTTCCCTTAAGGCATGTGAATCCAATACATGTAGCTGCCATCAGGTAATACAAGACAGCGAGATGGAAAGGATTCTTATTGCAAGGATTATTTAATATGTCCCATACTGTGGCTTGGTCCAACCTCACACCTGCTTCAAGATTTAGTAGCGACATTAATATAAAAGAATTTCCTTAGATTCAAGTTTTCAAAACACGTTGACCGAGAGGTGTAGATGATTAATTCCCCAGCTGGTCTGGACAAGGAAGATTCTGATAAGGTAGAGCAAACTACTTGAATGAAAGAGTCAAAAGGGTAGAGAAGGACATGCTGGTGACAGAAGATACTTCCATTTTCAAAGACAATGCATGATGATTACAATCTGGGTGGAAATAAAAGAATGAAGACTATCTCAATAACAAAACAAATAAGGTATCTCCCCTAAGTCGAGCCTTAAGAAGAGGGGAGCTTGATGCAGTGATTACAATTATCGCCGAGTGACCAACTCAATTTATTTCCTTATTATTTCCAAGAGCCCCCTATTCACAACACTCTCTAAGGCCGATATCAACCTATGCCAATACTGCAGATACTTATTCTAAAGAGAAGGTGACACTCTCTAATACATTCATCAGGTTACTAGGGAAGGCCATATAATCAGATTATGGGCAACAACCTATGTTGAATGGAATGAGTTCAGGACTTAAGGACTACAATTGCTTAGGGAAGGACCGAGCATTCAAGAAACATGTAGAAACAGGTGCAAAAGCAACGTTTGGAGCCAAAACTATGAGATATTTTATTAGTCAATTTTGGGGAAAGAAATACAATGAAAAACAACATGATGCTTATGAAGATAAACAAAGTTTAATATAGACACATAATTTGTTCCATCTAGCACAATAGTGTTAAATTTTTCTATCACAGTATTAAGATGAGGAGATTATTTTAGAACCTGGTGTATTTGCTTAACAACGTAGCTATGATACATAGCTCCTCCAAATTCCCTGCTCCTAATCCCTCTGAGACGTCTCAATCCTAAGCCATTATGAGCTTCCTCAATATTTCTGAAAATACCACCAAAATTTCCCAAAAAAATATTTAGGGAAGAGTCAAAGAAAGAAAAAAAAAAAACAAAAAACTCCCTGATACCTCTCCCAGAAAAACCCATAAAAGGCCATTATTTTTGAAAATCTGTAACCAAAGAAGATTCTCTGCTAAATTTTCTTATTTTAAGCCAATTAATTAAATTTTGTAGCTGCATGCATTCGGTGCTGCCATGCCACAAATTAGAATAAAATTGACTTAATTATTGCCACTTCAATTTCTTTCTCTTTGTAGCTATTTAATAATTGCAGCTTTCCAATTCAATATTTTATTTCATATTTTACCATTTTAATTTACTTCAACTATAATTTGTTAATAAATCTTTTTAATGTTTAATTTCCAAATACTTTTTCATTTAAAAATCACCTTAATATTCTATTTTTTTACCTCAAAATTTTATTTTATTATAACATTAATTATAAAAGAATTTATTTCAATATTTCTTTTAAATCATAAAGTTTAATTTATTAAAATCAAACAATTACTTTTACATTATTTATTTAATTTGTTCATCCATCATAAAAGACTTCTACTAAATTATCTCCACGGCTTGTTAATTTTGATGTTTTCTATCTAAATGAAGCAAATAAACAAGACACAAACTCATGTATTATCAACAACAATACACAGCATGGAGGAGCATTACATATGTGTGTGTGTGTGTGTGTGTGTGTGTGTGTGTGTGCATATGTGTCTATATATAGGTATATATATGTATGTATGTATGTATACATATATATATATACATGTAAATATATATGTAACCAACACCACAATGGTTGTTTTGACAATGCAACTTAATCAAAGTACACTTACCCACACTACGACATGCAATATTCCATTTACTTTGTTTGTCTTAATTTACTTTGTCTGATCCCATTGTACAACAATGGCATAATGCATTAACCCTCATGTGAGATAACACTTACCGTTCAACCTTTGTCTATCTAGTACACTAACTCCACTAGTGCCAACTGACATAATTAGAAAGCTTCGCAGTGCCATAGAAAAAAAACACCAATCACGTCACTGCAACCCGAGACATCTCAAACACTACCTGTGACCCTTAAGTGTTTTGCCTAATAGTTGTTTTACATTTTCCCTATTTTTTCTACAATATTTAGTGGCAAATAATGTAGCTTCAATTTTGAATTGACAAGCCAACTGTTACATAGAATTCATTGTTGCACCTTTTCTAGACAGTGATAGAATTTTTGGTAAGCAGGAATATGCTGCAAACTCAAATCTATACATGCATTTCACTGACCTATTAGTAAAACACTTAACAATAAAAGGAAAATGAGAGATGTTTGAAAACCCACATTGAATAGAACTTTAAAATATCAAGAATAGAATAGGAAAACTATGATAATGACTAGTTTTGGTATGGGGATGATTGAAACCCACATGAAACATATTGATACAAGATAAGTAGTCCATGTAATTGTTGAATTGTGTAATCAAAATTTCCCACATGGGAAAACACTTTCCTTTTTCTTTTGTGTATCGACGCAACCAACTGCACCACTGGCAGCATATGCAGGTAGGAAGCTTTGTGTTTGTCATAAGTAGGGATTAGTAGTTTTCTCTAGGAAGCTTGAAACAGATGAGGGAATTTTAGACATACATGTGTATATATAGATTGTTGTTATATTGTGAAATGAGCCACAATGGTCTTGGTCTATATACATGGATATATGTGTGTGTGTGTGTGTATCTCTATGTTTTAGGAAATTCAATACTATTTCTCTTTTTACGAATAATATTTACAATAAGTGTGTCATTCTTGCTCGGGGGTTTGGCTAGAGCCCACAAGGCTTCATGATGTGAATATGATTGACAGGAGACCTCTTGTATGTTTAGAGCTTTTCCTTTCCAACACCACATATTTCTTGCTAGTTATATACATGGACACACAAATTCTCCAATCTACTTGCCTACAAAAAACATACTATATTCTGTCGATTGCATTTTATATTCTTTTCATATTCTTTCTAGATGGCTCTCTTTTCAAGTTCTCAAATAGATCCCTTATCAATCATTCTTTACCAACATGGCATGTACTCAAAATCTTCCATTTTATCTCTTCATATTTAGAACAGATAGTGCTAACCTCTTTTATTGTATATCTATATTGTTTCGTTTATAATACTGCACAGATACAATGGTTGTTCAACAAAATTAGTCTATTGTAAACTAGCTATTTGAAATTCTTCCATGGTCCAACAACTCGATCCAATATAGCTTTTCCTTGTTAAACACCATCAACGGTGCATGTATATGTGTGTATATATATATATATATATATACACACACATACATACATATTATACATACCATGTGAACTATATGTGAAAATGAATTGTTGGAAACATAGACAGATACATATGCATATATATATATTGAAGACAAATATATTAATTGTATAAGAGGTGTTGGAATAACACTTGTTTGATACTAAATATTATAGAAAAAGCGTGAAATTGGAAAGAAGGGTTGGCAGTGGTTGAGCTGGTTTCCTCCATGTGTGGAAAGAACATGGTAAGTTTTTTCTCACATCAGGGATAATGCATCCTGTCATTGATGTATGATGGAATAGATTCTTACAAGGCAAGTAACCTATGTAAAAGTTGTAAGACGTATTGGAATAACATTTAACAATCACACACAAATGTCAGTTGGATGGAAACCTTTGGCTTGCTTTCAATTTCTTTGGTCGATGTATGTTTTCATATCATTTATCATTTACCTATGACTCTTGTTTATTTTCCTGATTTATATAAGATGAACAATCTATTTGAGAGTTGGCTTCTCAATTCTAAATTCAAGCTACACTATTTGGCACTAAACACTATAAACAAATAGGAAAATTCTAAAAGAACTATTGGGAGAATACTTATGAACCACAACAACATAACAGATGATTGTAAATCAACTTTAAAATATGGAGCATGGAAGAGGGAAACTACAATAATTAACAATTTTCTATGGGCAACTAAAAAAAAACAATATCATGAAGAACATTTTGTTATTGTGAACTTGAAATAGATGAGAAAAAAGTAGTATGATAAAACATATTGATACAATGCATATAACATGTTCCATCCAAACAAAATAACCACGAATTTTTTTTTAGAATTTATAAAATTGAAAATAATCGTTCTTACAAGAACAATAGAATAATTTATCGTAGGGGCCTTCGAATAGATGAGGCAAAAAGAATATCATGAACCATATTGATACAAGACAACCAATCTATGTAATAGTTCAGTTGTCAATTATAAATTCATAAATTTTTGGCAACTCTTATCAACCAATGAGACACATTTAACAACATACTTTGTTCAAGAGGTAAGCTCCATATCATCATAAAAAAACCTAGGCAAGTATCCTCTATTTTTCTATAATATTTACTGCCAAGTGATGTAGCTCAAACTCCCATTTAACTTTGTGGTGTTATACCCATTTCGTATAGATTATTGCCACCCATTCCCTTTAAAAGTTCTATTTAGTGTGGGTTTACTGCCAAAAAATGTAGTTCAAATTTTCAATTGACAACTCAACTCTTACATACATTGCAACTCTTGTATGAATATGTTTACTGTGGGTTTCTGATGATCTGTCATTTACCAATGATTCTTAAGCAATCTACAATAATGAAGAGTCTGCTATGGGGAACTTGGGAAAAGAGTATCATGAAGAACAGTTTGTTATGGGGAACTTGAAATAGAGATGGAGGCACAATTTTTACAATAATCTGCTATCAAACCAACACCACAATGGCTCTTTTGACAATGGAACCTAATAAATATATTTTTTGCCACATTTCAGAGTATACTTTCCCTTACTAACCCTAACCATATTTTTTTGAAAAAAGAAAGAAGATTTAACTATTATTTCTCCACCCATACAAAATCATAACACCAAACACCCATGTAAAATGACTTACAATTTCTGGACAACAACATTTTTAACATAAATAATAAATAAATAATTTATGCAAAACACTCATGTAAAATGACTTACAGATTGTGGAGATCAACAGTTTTCAAACCCTTCAATCTGCTATAGAACGGAGTCGAAGCTGTCAATTTTTAGAATGGCCCCCTATCAAACCAAGCATGGAGCTAAAGATGATGATTTTTAGAATAGTCTGTTATCAAACTAGCACCACTATATATATATATATATATATATAAACATGTATACATATGTGTGTATATATATATGTATGTATGTATATATCTATAAAATTCACAGATTTTGGAGCACAACAGTTTTAAAGAGGGGACCAAACACAGGTTTATTGCTTCTGCCTACCATCATCATCTATTTGTTGTTGCTTATACACATGCACACAATTTTTTGACATGTACTTCTTTTCTAAAAATAAACTCTATTCTACCCATTGCATGTCATTGTCTCCTCCACTCTCTTTTCAACTTGCCTGATAGATTTCTTACACACAAATCTTCGCCAACATGTCATGTATTCAAAATGTTCCATTTTATCTCTATCTATTTATAATAGATAATGGTAACCTCTTTTACTCTATATCTATATTATTTACTTTATAATGTTGTACATATACAATAGACATTCAAGAAAATTAGTGTGCTATAAATTCTCTATTCCAAATTCTTTCATGCTCCAACAACTTGATCCAACGCTGCTCACCCTTGTTCGACACCAACAACAATATATGTAAGTACATTGCTTTCCCATTTTCAATAAGTAGATCTAGTCAAGGAATTGTAAATATTATTAATTATTTTTAAATTCAAATTGTATATATTGATTTCTTAGTTGTTTTACTAATAGATCTTTTATAATTCCCCTTTTTTCCTGTAGTATTTACTATTGAATAATGTAGCTCAAATCTTCAATTGTGAAGCTAGCTGTGACACAACTTGCTTGTTTCAATATGTATCACACTATTCATTTCTCCCAGTTTTCCATAACAATCTATTGACATTTTTTTATCTTGTATCATTTTGTTTAATGTTGGTTTCCAACCATCTCTTACTTGTGATTCTTAAGTTTTTTTCCAATAGTTTTTTTAAAATTTCTCTATTTTTGTTATTGTGTGATCTATGATAAAAGTCCTTGAAATTTTCCATGGACCTTACCTAGCTTTCTTGCTAGGGGCTTTGGCTAGAGCCCATGAGGCTTCATGATGCCAATATGGTAGGGAGGACAACAAGCATGGGTTTAGTGCTTTTGGATTCTATTGTGATATATTTTTTGCTGCTTATATACATGGACACACAAAATATCACATCCACTTGTCCACCAAAAACATACTCTATTCTATCCATTGTATTTGTCATTGTTTCCACAACTCTCTTTTCAACTTCCTCAATATATTACTTATACACAATTGTTTACTACTATCCCATGTATTCAAAATCTTCTATTTTATCTTTTTCTATTTACAACAAATAATGCTAACTTATTTTATTCTATACTTATATTTTTCCCTTTATAATGTTGCACAGATATAATAGACATTCGAGGAAATTAGTGTATTGTAAATTGTCTATTTCAACTTACTTATTATTCTTAAGTATTTTTCCAATATTTGTTTTAGAATTTCTCTATTTTTCTTATTGTGTGATATATGATAAGAGTCCTTGAGATTTTCCATGGACTTTACCTACTTTTCTTGCTCAGGGGTTTGGCTAGAGCCCATGTGGCTTCATGATTCCAATATGGTAGGGAGGACAATGAGCGTGCATTTAGTGCTTTTGGATTCTATCATCATACATTTGTTGCTGCTTATATACATGGACACAAATTCTCACATCCACTTGTCCACCAAAAAACATATTGTATTCTATCCAATGTATTTGTCATTGTTTCCATAGCTATCTTTTCAACTTCTTTAGTAGATTATTTATACACAATTGTTTGTTAGCATCCCATGTATTCAAAATATCCTATTTAATCTCTTTCTATTTATAAAAAATAATGCTAACCTATTTTATTCTATATCTATATGTTTTCCTCTATAATGTTGCACAAATACAATAGACATACAAGGAAGTTAGTGTATTGTAAATTGTCTATTTCAAATTCTTTCCTAGTCCAACAAGTTGATCCAATTCTACTCACTCTTGTTGAACACTGGTCACCAACATCACATGTAAGCACAAAACTTTCCTATTACCAATAAATAGATTTGGTGAACCAATTGAAAATATTATTAATTATTTCTCTCAATTTTTTTTGCAATGGAATGTAATTCTACCAAGAATCTAGCTTTCCAGATAAACGACTGAGTGTAGTGAATGAGATGCTATGTAATTCATAAACATGTGAAACTATTATTTTCTCATGAGCATGTTGCTTTTGTAGGTGGATGATCTGGGGGATATTTTCACTAAAACTTGAAGAATCTCCAATACTCCAAATTTTAGTACCACCAGAAAGAGCTCGATGTCCTGATTCCAGAGCAACTTGAATGGAGTCAAACAAAGCTATGGAGCCCAAGTTATTTCCGGTCAAAGTTCACTCAACAATTGGTCAACTTAGGGCCCAAGGCAAGAAAAAAAGGTCAAAATTTGATGTCACCAAAAGTGGTCAAAATTGATATCAATGCAAAGAGCTCAGCAAGAGCTTTTCGATGGTGTTCGTTCTGTGCATATCGGAGCTCATATGTGCAAGATATGGAAGGTCAAAGCTCGTGGTTGACTAGGTTGACTTGAAGGTACAATGATGATGTCATCATGATGTCATCATGCTGACATGGATGAATCATGAGGTGACACATGGTGGCTTCCCGAAGTTACACGTGGCGGCAATTTGTTGGACATGGCTTTATTTAAAAAATATATATAAAAAATAAATAAATTAATAACAGCCATGCCCTCCATTTTAATAATTAAATCACTTCCTTAAGAAAAAAACGTGGCCCTCCCTATAAAAGGGGATCACCATTATTAAAAAAAAAAAAATCATTCTATTTTTTAGGCTACCTTTTTTTAAGGGAAAACAAATTGATCCCTATTTTTAAGGGATGTAAATAGCCTGTAACCAAACTCATCCCCTATTTTAAATGAGAGTTTCAAACCAACATTGTATATTGTATGGTTTTAAAATACAAGTGGCATTGGATGGTTTTGTAGAAATTTGGAAACGAAATACTCCTTAATTTAATAAATTCGCTCCAAGTTGTAAAACAATAATCCTTTTAAAAGGATTAGTTGTAACTTATGGAAACAGGAAAAGTCTGAATGTAATATGTGATAGGGCATAGAAACCATTTAATTATTTTTTTTTAGGGGATTTGTTTTGATAAGGGGTATTTTTCCAAAATATTTACTATGTAAGGGGGATTAAGTTGAAATTCCCAAATCAATTGGTTTTTCACCAATTTGGGAATATTTTGTGTATAAAAGGGGGAAGGTATACTCTTAGGAGTTAAGCAGAATTTTCAAGTCCAGGTGGTGAAGTTTTGAATCAGAGGAATAGGGAGATTTTTCTAAGGAGATTATTTTGAGCCTTTTTGTAAGTTAGAGTATTGTCATGTTGCCGAAGTGCTCTTGGTGCAATTGTAATTCTATTTTTGGAGATTAATCGGATCGGTCTCACTCTATTGGAGCAGACCCAAAGACGTAGTCACGTTTGTGGTGAACTCCGTTATTAGATTGTTTGCACTCTCTCTCTCTCTCTTCTTCCTTCTCAATTTTGTTCTTTTCACCTTCAGTTTTTAATGCATAAATTCAATAATGTATGCATGAATTGTATTTTCGCTTAATTCACATGTTAATGTGTTAATTTTGTTTATGTAATTTGGATTACATGATTTGTAAACATTAAGCATTCAAATGCAATTAGTCTAGATCCTAATCAGATTAAGTGGTATCAGTGCTTTTGGTGGCTATTATTGCAGTTGGTTTTGAATGCTAACAAGATCCAGGATTCAAAAGGGCGAAGGCAAGCTTGAGGAATATAATCCTAAGATTGGGAAAAGAACTTTTCTGAAGATGTCTGTGTCTGGAATGGAGGTACTTGAAGAACTTAGTGAGCAAGATTTTTGAAGAGATTTTTGGTAGATGAAAGCTGCATTGGAGATGCTACTCAAGGAAAGGGACGAACGCATGAAACATGATGCAGGAGCATCCAGTGGTGTAAGGGCAATCTTGCATCACCCAAAAATAGTTAAATTTCAAGTTTCTCAGTTTTTAGATGTTTTTACATTTTTGGATACCCTTTTCATTGTAATGAAATTCCCAATTGATGGTTTTTATTTTCTATTTCTGGGTGGAAAGATATTGCAGTTTTAGTTTCCCAGATTTGCACCTGAAAATCTTCTGAGTTAGATTTGAGGCACTTAGAGTTCCTGAATCGGCCCTAAAACTTTCAGAAATTGGCATAGCAAATTTTGAGCATGTTTTTGACTTTGAGACCTTTCCAACAGTTCAAACGGTTCGTGAATCGGAGTCTCAGATCAAAAGTTATGGCCCCGGGAAGTTGGTGCACTTTCTAGAAGATACAATTGCAAATGTTCTTTTGAAATTTGAACTTCAAGTTGTAATTTTTCGATGCCAAACCACCTAAACTCAAATTTGAATGTTGTTTTGGCTCCAAACTAAAGAGGAGCTCTATTTATGGGCGGGTTTCTAATTTTTGGGTAACTTTTTGGGGACAACCTTGCATATTGTGAAAGGGTGATTCTATAGCTTTCTGTAACTTGCATGTGTTGTAGAACTTGGGGATTTGAGATCCTTTGCATGTAAGAAGGTCCATTTTTCTGAATAATAAAATTATTCTCTTGTTTGTTGGTTATTTTCTGTGTCTCGGGTTGTGCCTTCATCAAGTGGTATCAGAGCGAGGTTTTCTTGAGCATGTGGACAGATCGCTGATTGTGAGGCAGTTCGCACTAGGACCGTGGTTGTGGGTTGAGATCAAAAAAGATGCCTCCAAGAGTGATGCCTGGTAGGCATGGTGGTGCTATAGGTGGTCGAGGCAGAAAAAATGCTGGTGGAAGAGATGCAATGGTAGCCCTCCACAGATAGATTGATGTGTTACAAGAGCAGTTGAGAAGAGGGTTAAACCTGAGGGAGGAAAGTGAGGATGAAGGAGAGGAAGAAGGTTCAAATGCAGAAGAGGAAGAAGAAGCAATTGATCAAGACCAAATGCGGCTAATAAGGGCCATTTTGAAGATCAAGAAAAGACCTAGAGCAGAAGTCCCCAGTTATTTTGGAAGTCTGAACCCGGAAGAGTTGATCGACTGGATCCACAAGCTAGAAGAATATTTTTAGTATGAGGAAATAGAGGACCCAGATTGGGTTAAGTTTGTGAAAATGAAGCTAAAGGGCCATGCCAGTATTTGGTAGAAAGAGGTCCAGTTGGAAAGAAATCGAAGAGGAAAAGGAAATATCACCAAATGGGATCACATGGTAGAAAAAACTGAAGAAGCAGTTCATACCAGTGGACTACGAGTTAGATCTATTAAAGAAATTACAAGGGTTAAATCAAGGAAGTAGATCTATGAAGGAATATACTGAATAATTTCACAAAATAATCATCAGAACGGGCTACACAGAGGCCAATAAGGAGAAGGTAGCCCGATATCTTAATGGGTTATGACCGAGCATTCAGGAGGAGTTAAGCCTAGTCAGAATGACCACCATTGAGGATGTGTATCAGTTTGCTCTAAAGGTGGAAGAGAAGCTAAACAAAAGATTTGATGGCAAGCAAAAAGGACGAGGAGGTCAAAGTGGAAGGGGCAGTGGAAGACCTTGAGGAAGCCGAAATGATGATGAAAAGAAAAGTGAAGATGTGGGTACCAGCCGAAGCCAAAGGAATGACAACTTCTACCACCCTCGTGATCAAAATAGTGGTGATCAAAGAGGTACAGGATGAGCGAGATATGGACAAGGATCTCGAAGAGGTGGTTTCAAAGGAACGTGTTTCCAGTGTGGTGAAGAAGGGCATCGAGCCTATGAATGTCCACAACACCAAGGAAGGGCAGACAAAAGGCCAGAAGGTCGTGGAAAGGTTGCACATGCAGATGAGGAGGCCCAATCTAAACATTCAGATGATGCTGAAAGGGGAGAAGCCTTAGTGATTAGGAGAGCCCTGATGACTGAGGAAAAGGAACCAGAACAGAGGAAGAATCTGTTCCACACAAGGTGCAAGTGTGAAGGAAAATGTTGTGATTTCATTATTGACGGTGGGAGCACCGATAATCTGGTGTCAGAAGAGATGGTCAAAAAGTTGAAGCTAAAGAGGGAAAGGCACCCGCATCCATATCGGATTGCCTCGTTGCAGAAAGACCACAAAGATTTGGTCAATGAGCAGTGCCTAGTAAAGTTCAAGATTGCAAGCTACCATGATGAGGTGCTTTGTGATATCATCCCCATGGATGCATGTCACATGTTGTTGGGGAGGCTGTGGCAATTCGATAGGCGAGCTATACATGATGGCCATGCAAACACTTATTCCTTGACAAAGGATGGGGCTCATCACAAGTTGAAACCCCTGAAGGAGACCGAAGAAAATTTATGCAGTAGTGCTAGAATTTGTTATGTAGATTGAAGAAATTTTTTAGAAGGTATGAAGCATGAGCGTGTGTGTTATGCATTGATTCCTAGAGTGAGTAAGGAGGATAGTGAGAAGGTTCCAGAAGAAGTTTTCGAGATGTTGGATGAGTTTCAAGATATTGTTTATGATAATGTACTTGAGGGTTTACCACTAATAAGGAAGATTAGTCATCAGATTGACTTGATTCCTGGAGCCAGTTTGCCAAATAAGGCTGGTCATAGTATGACTCCAGTAGAAAATGATGAGTTGACCAGACAAGTTCAAGAGTTGTTGAGAAAGGGTTTGATATGGGAGAGTTTGAGTACATGTGCAGTACCTGCAGTACTAGTACCAAAGAAGGATGGGGAGTGGAGGATGTGTACAGATTCTCGAGCCATAAACAACATACCAATCAAGTACAGATTTCCCTTGCCAAGGATGGATGACCTGATGGAATGTTTGAGTGGAGCTCAGTACTTCACAAAGATTGATCTGAAGAGTGGATATCACCAGATCTAGATTCGAGAGGGAGATGAATGGAAGATTTCCTTCAAGACCAAAGAGGGCCTGTACGAGTGGTTAGTCATGCCCTTTGGGCTAACCAATGCACTGAGCACATTCATACGGCTCATGAATGAGGTACTAAAAGAATTTCTGGGAAGTTTTGTTATTTTGTATTTATATGATATTTTGATTTTCAGTAAGATGTTGGATGAGCATCTGATGCATATTCGAAGAGCCTTTGAGAAGTTAAGAGAAGAGAAACTATTGATTAATCTGAAGAAGTGCAGTTTTGTGAAGAGGGAGTTAGTGTACTTGGGGTTTGTTGTCTCACAGAAGGTCTCAAGATGGACCCAGAGAAGGTGAAGGCTATTCTGGAATGGCCTACCCCAAGAACTGCTACCGAGGTGAGATCTTTCCATGGTTTGGCTATTTTTTATAGAAAGTTCATTAGAAACTTTAGTAGTATTTGTGGACCCCTGACTGAAACAATGAGAGGGGATAGAAAAGAATTAAAGTGGAGCACTGGAGCTGGCAAAAAGTTTTGAACTATTGAAGTAGAAGGTGACAGAGCAACCTGTTCTAGCCCTCCCAGATTTCAACAAGGTGTTTCAGGTGGATTGTGATGCTAGTAGTTGTGCCATTGGAGCAGTGTTGAGCCAAGAAGGTAAGCCCATTGCCTATTTTAGTGAAAAGTTAAATGATGCCAAGAGAAAGTATTTTGTATATGATCAGGAATTTTATGCAATAGTTCAAGCATTAAAGAAATGGAGACATTATTTGTTTCCAAAGTAATTTGTTCTATATACTAATCATCAGGCCTTGTAGTACCCAAATAGTCAGGGAAAATTAAATTAGAGGCATATGAAATGGGTAGAGTTTTTACAGAGTTATACCTTTGTTTTGAAACATAGGAGTGGGAAGTCAAATAGGGTTGCAGATGCCTTAAGTAGGAGGCATACATTGATGACAAAGATGCAGATTGAAGTGGTTGGGTTCAATGAACTTAAGACACTGTACATAGAAGATCATGATTTTGCAGAGTCTTGGAAAGCTTGCAAGGAACCTGTTACAATGGATAGGACACGGTGGCTGGATTTCATAATCCAGGATGGCATGTTATTTAGTGGAAGTCAATTGTGTATCCCAAGGAGTTCCATGAGGGAGAACCTAATAAAGGAGAAGCATAGTGGAGGAATGGCAGGACATTTTGGTTGGGATAATACCATTGACATTATCAATGAGCATTATTATTGGCCTTAGTTGTCTCAGGATGTGAAGAAGTTTGTACAAAGCTGCAGGGTATGTCAAATGGCTAAAGGAGTGAGCTAGAATACAACTTATATCAGTGCTTACCTGTACCAGAGAGGCCATGGGAGGATATAGTATGGAATTTGTTCTTGGTTTGCCAAGGACACAACGAGGGAATGATTTAGTCTTTGTGGTGGTTGATAGGTTTTCAAAGATGGCACATTTCATTCCATGTCAGAAGACCCATGATGCAGTCCACATTGCTGACTTGTTCTTCAAAGAGGTGGTGAGGTTACATGGTCTGCCAAAGAGTATTGTTTCAGATCGTGACACGAAATTTGTGGGGTACTTTTGGAGGACCTTATGGAAGAAGCTGAAGACAGAGTTGAAGTTCATTTCTGCACACCATCCACAAACAGATGGGCAGACAGAGGTTGTTATTAGGAGTCTTGGTAACCTACTAAGATGTTTGGTAGGAGATAAACCCAAGGGATGGGACTTGATCTTACCCCAGGCAGAATTTTCTTACAACAATTCTGTCAACAGAAGCACTAGTAGATCACCATTCCAGATGTGTATGGAGGTAGCCCTAGAATAGCTCTAGAATTGAGAAAGATGGACCAAGAGAAGAAAGTAAGTGCTGAAGCCGAAGATTTTGTAGAACACATCAAGGATATACATGAGAAGGTAAGAGAACATATTAACAAGATGAATATGCAGTATATGGCTAAGGCAGATCAGAAGAGGAGGTATAAGGAGTTTCAGATTGGTGATGAAGTGATGGTCCACTTGAGGAAATAAAGGTTTCTAGTGGGAACATATAACAAATTGAAGATGAAGAAGTTCAGGCCCTGTAAAATTTTGAATAGGCATGATTTAGGGAATGCATATGAGGTAGAGTTCCCAGATGTATTCAACATTTCCCCTGTGTTCAACATTTCAGATTTGACAGAGTATCATGAAGGTAGCGCAGAGGAAGTACCAATGATGGAACAATGTGGGATTCCTGCACCTACTTCAAAAAAGGAGGAGATTGAAGAAATCCTAGATAGTCTTGTAGGAAGGAGTACTAGGAATAGGCAGTATGAAGAATATCTGGTGAAATAGAAAGGAAGGCCTATTGAAGATTCATCTTGGTTGCCTAAGGCAGAGGTCGACCATTTGGGTTTTCCTTCACTATCTACACCATGACAGGGTCACTTCTCAAATTACCCTGGGTGTCTGATGCAGGAGCATCTAGTGGTGTAAGGGCAATCTTGCATCACCCAAAAATAGTTAAATTTCAAGTTTCTTGGTTTTTAGATGTTTTTACATTTTTGGATACCCTTTGTCATAATGAAATTCCCAATTTATGGTTTTTATTTTCTATTCCTGGGTGGAAAGATATTGTAGTTTTAGTTTCTCGGATTTGCACTTGAAAATCTTTCGAGTTAGATTTGAGGCACTTAGAGTTCCCAAATCGGCCCAAAACTTGCCGAAATTGGTAGCAAATTTTGAGTGCGTTTTGACTTCGAGACCTTTCCAATGGTTCAAACGGTTCACGAATCGGAGTCCCAGATCAAAAGTTATGGCCCCGGGAAGTTGGCATACTTTCTAGAAGATACAATTGCAAATGTTCTTTTGAAATTTGAACTTCAAGTTTTTCGCCAAACCACCTAAACTCAAATTTGAATGTTGTTTTGGCTCCAAACTAAAGAAGAGCTCTATTTATGGGCGAGTTTCTAATTTTTGGGTAACTTTTTGGGGACAAGCTCGCATATTGCGAAAGGGTGATTCTGTAGCTTTCTGTAACTTGCATGTGTTGTAGAACTTGGGGATTTGAGATCCTCTACATGTAAGAAGCTCCATTTTTCTGAATAATAACATTATTCTCTTGTTTGTGGGTTATTTTTTGTGTTTCGGGTTGTGCCTTCATCAAAACATGAAGAAGATCATGGGGATAGTAAAAGCAAGAAGCAATCAAGAGGTGGTGATGAACCCCCAAAATCCCCTCCATCTACTCCTCCTTCTTCTCCTCATTCTCCTTCTTCTACACATTCTCTTTTTGGTAATCCATTTAAAGGTGTAAATAAGCCTCAAATTAAATTGGATGTAAAATTTGAACTACCTAAGTATTCTGGTGAATTAGATGCTGAAAAACTAGATGATTGGATTCAGCAAGTAGAAGTTTATTGTAGAGTTCAAAACCTCTTTGATGATGCTTCTAGGATCCAGTTAGCCACTCTTTGGTTGGGAGGTACAACTCTTACCTGGTGGGAGAGTAGGACTAGAGCAAAAATTTCATAGCATGGTAGAGTAAATTTATCTTGGTTAGAATTCATTAATGCTCTTAAAAAAAAATTCTATCCCTTAGGTCACATGCATCAATTAATGATGAATTGACAAGTGTTTAAACAAGTGAAAGGTCAAACTGTCCAAGAGTACACCCATGAATTCAAATAGAAGGCTATTGCATTAAATGTACCTTTGTACACCTAGGATACTTTGTTAAAGTACATAGGAGGTCTTCATTCATATCTTAGACATTCCATTTTGGTATTGAACCCTTGTAATTTGGATGAAGTGTCTGTTCAAGCTACACACTTAGAGTCAAGGGGAAAGGGTTCTTTCATTAATAATGATAACTTTGTAAAGAAATATTCTAAGAATGTAGAGATAGGGAAAGGAAAGAAGATAGCTACAGTCAAGAAGGATGACAAAATTTCTTGCTCTCATTGTGATAGGAAGGGTCATGATGAAGATCATTGTTGGAAGTTGCATCCCGAATTGAAGCCTAAGTGGGCTCAGAGACAAAATCAAAAACAAAAGGGTAAGGAGAAAGCCACAAACGTTGTTATGGATCTTGTTTTCGATTCAAATGATGAAACTAAGATAACAGCTGTGGGTTTGAAAGGTAAAACTCCTAATTCCAATGTTTCCTTTGATAGTTGTGCTTCTACTTCTAAAGTTAATGATGTCTTTGAAGATAAGAAAAGGAATGAGCTATTTCATTTAAAGGTTGTTGCTAAGAACATTAAGATTGATGCACTCATAGATAGTGGTTCTCAGGTTAACTTAATTTTTGAAGATGTTGTAAGAAACTTGGGATTGAAAACTACACAACATAAGAAACCTTATCCACTAGGATGGATTTGTGAGAATGATAAATTGCAAGTAACAAGACAATGCACTTTAAAATTTGCAATCACTAGTAAGTTTGTGGATGAAGTACAATTTGATGTGGTTCCACTAGATATTTGTGGGATAGTTCTGGGTAGCCCTTATCTTTATGATGGGAAAGCTATTTTCTATAGGGAAAAGAATCATTATCATTTGTTTAAAGATGGCATTCAGTATATTGTACATTCTCACAGGATTAAGACTGATCATTCTTTTACAAACATAGGGAAACTAAAGAGGGTGATTAATGCAAGTAAAGATTTAACTCTTATGTCTGTCAGCACAGGTGGTTCTAGACAGGAACTTGGAGTAGCTAACCAGGGTCAGATGTCGCAAGATGCACCCATAGTACGATATGAGAGAATGATGAATGAAAGTAGTGATGGTCCCTTAGGTAAAAATGTTCCTCATGTGCAAGATCGATATATTGTTGATTTATTCTCTTTCATCTTTGCATTATTGTTTAGCTTGATGCTAGTCAATATTTGTTGGTTAGTGGCTATGACAGTTGATGTAGATGCTTATGGAAGTGATAGAATGATGTTTATGATCAACAATATTGTTGCAGTCTTCATTGTGATTGTGAGCCATGTATACAGATGTACAGAGGATATAGGACAAGTGGGGAGGCCAAGTCCTCACCTAATGTCAGTATAAATGTCACTTTTGGAGGTCCAAAAGTTCTCCAGTGGGGAGGCCTGATCTGGGGGATATTTTCACTAAAAAATTGAAGAATCTCTAATACTCCAAATGTTAGCACAACCAGAAAGAGCTCGATGTCCTGACTCTAGAGCAACTTGAATGGAGTTAAACAGAGCTACGGAGCCCAAGTTATTGCCGGTAAAAGTTTAGTCAATAATTGGTCAACTCAAGGCCTAGGGCAAGAAAAAAAGGGTCAAAATTTGATGTCACCAAAAGTGGTCAAAATTGATATCAACGCGAAGAGCTCGACAAGAGATTTTTGATGGTGTTCGTTCTGTGCAAATCAGAGCTCGTATGTGCAAGATATGGAAGGTCAAAGCTCATGATTGACTAGGTTGACTTGAAGGTACAATGATGATGTCAGCATGATTTCATCATGCTGACATGGATGAATCATGAGGTGACACATGGTGGCTTCCCGAAGTTACACGTGGCGGTAATTTGTTAGACATGGCTTTATTTAAAAAAAATATATATAAAAAATAAATTAATTAATAACAGCCATGCCCTCCATTTTAATAATTAAATCACTTCCTTAAGAAAAAAATGTGGCCCTCCCTATAAAAGGGGATCACCATTATTTTAAAAAAAAAATCATGCTATTTTTTAGGCTACCCTTTTTTTAGGGAAAACAAATTGATCCCTATTTTTAAGGGATGTAAATAGCCCATAACCAAACTCATCCCCTATTTTAAATGAGAATTTCAAACCAACATTGTATATTGTATGGTTTTAAAATACAAGTGGCATTGGATGGTTTTGTGGAAATTTGGAAATTAAATACTCCTTAATTTAATAAATTCCCTCCAAGTTGTAAAACAATAATCCTTTTAAAAGGATTAGTTGTAACTTATGGAAAGAGGAAAAGCCCGAATGTAATATGTGACAGGGCATAGAAACCATTTAATTATTATTTTTTTAGGGGATTTATTTTGATAAGGGGGATTTTTCCAAAATATTTACTGTGTAAGGGGGATTAAGTTGAAATTCCCAAATCAATTGGTTTTTCACCAATTTGGGAATATTTTGTGTATAAAAGGGGGAATGTATGCTCTTAGGAGTTAAGCAAAATTTTCAAGTCCAGGTGGTGAAGTTTTGAATCAGAGGAATAGGGAGATTTTTCTGAGGAGATTATTTTGAGCCTTTTTGTAAGTCAGAGTATTGGCATGCTGCCGAAGTGCTCTTGGTGCAATTGTAATTCTATTTTTGAAGATTAATCGGATCAGTTTCACTCTATTGGAGCGGACCCAGAGATGTAGTCACGTTTGTGGCGAACTCCATTATCAGATCGTTTGCACTCTCTCTCTCTCTTCTTCCTTCTCAATTTCATTCTTTTCATCTTCAGTTTTTAATGCATAAATTCAATAATGTATGCATGAATTGTATTTCTACTTAATTCACATGTTAGTGTGTTAATTTTGTTTATGTAATTTGGATTACATGATTTGTAAACATTAAGCATTCAAATGAAATTAGTCTAGATCCTAATCAGATTAGTGGAAATCTGCATAATTGTACTCATTAGATATGTTGTTCATCAGATAGATATTTGCATTACACATATTTCATTTAAAATGGTGGAGATGAAGAAACAAAAGAAATGATTTTGGCCTACAAGGTATGTAGGCAAGTGTTAGAAAATTCATGACATTTATCTTGACTTTAAAATTCATGGCATTCACCAATAAATTATAAGTTACACTATTTTCCATGGATTTTATAACACTTGTGACTGCATACCCTGAAGCCCATGAGTGCTTTGGTGTGAATGCATTGGATTTTCCACATGGTGATTATTTCAATTCCATGTTGTATGTTTATGTTTACTTCAAAATGGGTGCTCCAAAAAAATGTTCATCACTCCCAACTATATAATGCTACCATATCAATAAATAGATTCGCTAAGTTACCAACTATAAATACCATTGATTATTTTTAGTTTCACATTGTCTTTAATGATTTTTCACATATACTTAGTTACTTTTAATTCTTCCTCTTTGATTCCAATGGGTTGAGTAGAATATCTTTTTTGAAGTCAACTAAATCATTTTTTCCCCATAGAACAAGGCATACCTTTTAATTCAATTATTCTAAAAATGCAAAATATGTGTCGTGTCATCGTATTCTTCTTCTTGTGAGGCTTGTTTATTTGTTTTCCATCAAAAATGGTTTAAGTTAGTCTTCAATTGGACTATGCACACATTTCCTCTCTAAGTTCTATTACTTTATTTGATCATCCATTTATTATTTTGGTTTAACTAAGTTCCTAATTTTGTTCATACACTGATTATAGAACATCTTTTTACTAGAATAAATCATTTAAAATCTTTTTTTTTTTACTTTCAATTTCCTTGTAATGAACTAATTTTGAGTCCTTTTTACTTGTGACAATTTTATAATACTACTACTAACCCATAAACCACATGGATAATAATGCTTTTATTTACAAAATTATGTAGTAAATACTATTTATAAAAAGTATTTATATATTGAAGTTTTTTTTTTTGGAAAAAATCATTGGTCGTGACTATCATAACTAATATTCAAATAAAAAATAATCACAACAAATAACATGAAAGTAATAAATCATCCAGTACCACACAAGCATTGCAACAAATATGCCATACCTAAATTTATGGACAAATTTTTTTAAAGAATATTTTTTCATTCAATATTATTAATTAAATTTTTTATTCAATTGTAGTAATTAAGGGGATCACTAATAAATTTTAAAAAAAAGAGAATTATTTAATGTTCCATGCTTTTTATAATTATTATTTTATCCAAAACTTCTATTTTTCCATATATTAGTATCCATGTTTGACTAACCTAGAGAAAAATATCAAATATAGATGTGCATCTAGTTCTAGCAACTATTAAACTAAAATACATATAAAATTATATCATACCTTAAATTTTGGAGAGAAATTATTATTATTAACTAACTAATTATTTGAAAATTTAAATTGTATTTAATTTACCAAATGTAATTTATTAAGAGAAATTTTATTAAAAAATCATTCTTCTAATATTATTAATTAAATCATTATAAATGAATTATTGCAATTAAAATTACGCATAATTAATTGCTCGAGATTTCAAATTAATTGATACATTGGAAATAATCAAGACAACCTATGGTTTTATTATACATTTCCATAATCAATTTGCAACTAAAAATAATTGATGTGGAAATGCAAAAAATCAATTTCCCATTTCATGCAAATGGTTCTTAATCTCCCATGTATTGCTTGTCAGATAACAATAAATAAATGCACTATAACATGGGGTTTAAAATGTTGTACAATGCACCAATTAAATGTAGCGATATAAAATAATTTTGCACACATAGCTTTGCTTTAATTGATCTATCCATCTAATTATCCATATAAATATATAAATTGATTTTTGAACACCTCCTACTATAAACTAACCTCGCATTATTCCATATTGAATTATTAACATGGTTTCCTTTATTTCACTCATTCAAAAAATTGCAAATATTTTTGAATATTTGTACTTCACATTCCATTACAAAAACAAGTTTCTTCTTGGCTTCCCATTGAATAGCCATTTGCAGTGGACCCCTATCGGCTGATTGTTGCATGCCTATGCATGCGACTGTTAGTTTATTGATCAATTAGATTATAATATGATGGAGAATATTTTCATTTGTCTTGGTTGAGACCTTTTTTTTTAAATTTAAATTAGTGAACATTCAAAGGTGTGTCACACTTAGAATTAATTTTTCTACATTAGTGAATTTAAGTATTTCTAATTCAAATTCAATTTTGATAAAACATATGATCTAGTAGATTCATTATAGCTAAATTAGATATGAGTCACAATTTTTTCTAACTCAAAAGTGTACGAATTATATATGTGACATCACTTTGGAGCTATTTTATTATTAAAAAAACATTTTAAAAATATTTTCACAATTCGTAGATTTGTGTTAATAATATATTTTTAGATATATAAAAACCCTTAGTACATCTATATAAATATATTTTTCAAAACTATAATTTTTTAATAGTTTAATTATTTTTTATATTCATTAAAAGCAAGGCATGAACACCAAAATATAAAATTGATTTTCTTGTTTAAAAAAATACTAAAGTTTATTAAATTATAACTACGAAAAATAAATTTATTATATAAAGATTGGTATCTCATAAAATCTCATTTTTAAAGTATTTTATAACAACTAAATTATAGTTCCAATTTTATGAATATTACAGTCAAATAATTTTAATTTTTTTCTAAAAATATACAAACAAAAAACTAATTTATTTACATTTAATTAGTTTTTAGTATTTCTAAATTCAAAATATATTCATCACTTTTTTAGTGATTTAATTTAAAAAAATTGATTAGTATTGACTCTTTTATTAGCCGATAGGCTATTTGTGTCAACTTTGCGTGGAATTTTTGTTAGCCTCCCCATTTTTCAAACTTCTAGTGGACGGGAAAAAGGTGGTGGGTGGGTTATAACTTTGGTCAAATTTTCATCAAACTCCCAAATTTTTAGCCTTCTGATGGTCGTGAAAATGATGGTAGAGGCAGTTTTTGGCTGCTTTGGGAATAGGGTGGCATTTTTTGTGGCGCGTGGATAGAGAAGGCTACATAAATTAAATGCTAGTTCACATCAACATTAATTGTTGTATGCTTTGTGTGTACTGGCGATGGCCGTAATAATAGCTATCATTTAACGCCTCGAGGAAGAAAATGAATGTCTAGAAAATTTTCAATAAGGCATTGTTTGGTGTTGTTTTGTTGCTATACCTGATATGAGAGCCGTGAGCGACGAGGGTAAGCTTTTGTGAGGGCGCAAGCTAGATTAAGCTTTGTGCAACTTTTGTAAAGGTGGGTGGAGGTTATTTTGTGTTTTTTGCATGGGCAGATGGTTGGAAATGATAAAGAAAAGTGTCGCCTGTGATAATATTTTTCCCATTTTTGTGTAGGAAAGTTGGTAAGAAGAGGTGTTTTTGAAGCAAGTGGGAAGAGGTGCATGTCAAAGAAACCCTTAGCGATGTTGTTTGATTTGTGGTTCGCGGGTTGTGCTAGGCTATATTGCTTGATTTTCCATAAGGTACTATTTATTTTTTCAAATATCTTATCTGATTTATGGATTGCATTTTGTGTGTATGGTTTTGCATGGATTTGATACTGTGATTTTTTGTGGGTTTTTGTTTATGGTTTCCATTATCTGCATATGTTTGTAGGCTTGGAGAAACAAGGCATCCTGGAGAAAGCTAGCGAAAAGAGGTTTGTTTGAAACAAGCGGGCAGAGGTGCATATCAAAAAAATCATTTTCCATATTGTTTCATTTGTGGCTCACCATTTTTGGTAGGCAATATTGTTTTATCTGCGATAGGGTACTATTGATTGCTTCTAATTTTGATAAGGGGCTATTGAGAAAAGATTATATTGTTTGTGAAAATGAGTATTGTTGTGTTTAAGGTCAAATTTTGTGTTTATGGTTTTGCATGGGTTCCTATCTATCATTTTTTGTGTTTTGTGGGTTTCTTCATTTGGGTCGGTCTTTAAACCAAAATATTTGATTTATGGATTCTGGTTTGTGGTTATGGTTGCAATGGAATAGAATAATCAATCCTATACACTTTGTGTTAGCTTCCATTGGGAATTATCGATCATAGTTCTGTTGCTTAAGCTATATTGTTTCATTTTGGAGAAGGTGTTGTTGAAAAGGCTGTATTGTTTCAATTTTTGAGGAGGTTGTGTTGAAAAAGGAGTGTTTTTTGTATGGCGGTTTGTTATTGTCAATTTTCGATGGGTTTCTATTTAATGTTTGTGTTTTGTGGGCATGTTTGAAATAGAATAAAATTGTTGAGTTTATGGAGTTTTTGTCGATTGTTATTGTATAGCTTAGGCTATATTGTGGCTTTCCACATCTGGGTGGTTGTTGAAACCAATTTTGGTTGATTTATGGCTTTCATTTTCTGGTTATGGTTGGAACAAAATAAAATAATTAATGTTGTTGATTCTATGTTTGGTTACATTAGGTATTACTGATTATTGTTCTCTGCCTTAGGCTATATTGGGTATATTTTAATATCAATATATATGTGTAAGATTAAAATTGTTGAGGTTATGGAGTTTTTGTCGATTATTATTGTATAGCTCAGGCTATATTGTGGCTTTCTGCATCTGGGTGGCTGTTGAAACGAATGTTGTTTGATTTATGGCTTTCATTTTCTAGTTATGGCTTGAACAAAATAAAATAATTAATGTTGTTGATTCTATGTTTGGTTATAGTAGGTATTATTGATTATTATTCTCTAGCTTAGGCTATATTGGGTATATTTTAATATCAATATATATGTGTATATATATATACATATATATGTGTACATAAATATATATGTGTGTGTGTGTGTACATATATATATATATTAATTTTCCATGGGTCTCTCTTTATGGCTTGCATTTAGTGGATATGTTGGCAATGGGAAAAAATGTTGACCTTGTGCAGTTTTTGTTGATTGTTATTGTCTAGTTTAGCCTATATTGTCTCATTTTCAATAAGGTTATGTTCAAAAGGCTATATTGTTTCAATTTTCGATAAGGTACTATTCATAGAAGACAATATTATTTGTTAAAAAAAAATATGTTTCATTTATGGACGTGTTATATGGGTCAAACTTTTACTGGTTTCTCTTTGATGTTTGCGTTTTGTGGGTGTGTTTGCAACCAGATAAAATTGTTGAGGTTATGTAGTTTTTGTCGATTTTTATTGTATAACTCAAGCTATTTTGTGGCTTTCTCCATCTGGGTCACTATTGAAACCAATGTTGTTTGATTTATGGCTTTGGTTTTCTAGTTATGGTTGGAACAAAATAAAATAATTAGTGTTGTTGATTCTATGTTTGGCTACATTAGGTATTATTGATTATTGTTCTCTACCTTAGGCTATATTGGGTATATTTTAATATTAATATATATGTGTATATATATACGTATATATGTGTACAGATATACATATATTTATATATATTTCAATTTTTCATGGGTCTCTCTTTATGACTTACATTTAGTGGATATATTGGCAACCAGATTCAATTGTTGACCTTCTACAGTTTTTGTCGATTGTTACTATCTGGCTCAGCCTTTGTTGTGTTATTTTTTATAAGGTTATTCTCAAAAGGATATATTTTTTCAATTTTTGATAAGGTGTTGTTCATAGAAGACAATATTATTTTTTAAAACAAATATTGTTTCATTTATGGATGCATTCTATGGCTATCATTTTGCATGGGTTGGGGCTATAGAGAAAAGATAATATTGTTTGTGAAAATGAGTATTGTTTGGTTTAAGGTTTGTGTTTAGTGTCTATGGTTTTGCATGGGTTCCTAGCTATCATTTTTTCTGTGTGTTAGCTTGCATTTGGGCATTTTTGATTATAGTTCTATTGATTAAGCTATATTGTTTCATTTTGGAGGTGTTGTTGAAAAGGTTGTATTGTTTCAATTTCTGATAAGGTTGTGTTCAGAAATGAGTATATTTTTTGATGGGTTTGTCATTGCTAATTTTTGAGAGCGTGTTGCTGAGAAGGCTATATTATTTCTATTTCTAATAAGCTTTTGTTTAGAAATGAGTTTATTTTTACTTGGGTTGGTTACTATGAATATTTTTGGGTTTCTCTTTATGGGTTCCATTTTGTTGCCATGTTTAGAACAAGATAAAATTATTTACCTTATGGAGTTTTTGTTGGTTGTTGTTGTATATACTGGGATATATTGTTACATTGTTGACAGGGTGTTGTTGATAAATTTTTGAATTCTTGTTAAGGTGCTCTTGGGAAAAAACTATGGTAGTTTGGGTTATATTTTTGCATTGGTTTGTTAGTGTCCATTTTATTGTTCTCTATCTTAGGCTATATTGTTTCATTTCCAAAAAGGTGTTGTTAAAAAGGCTATATTGTTCACATTTTTGATAGTTTTTTTCTCAGAAAGGAGTATATTGTTTGGATGGGTTTGTCATTTTTAGTTTTTGAGAATGCATTGTTGAGAAGGCTATATTGTTTCAATATTTTGATAGGGCCATGTTGAGAAACGAGTAGATTTTAACTTCAGTTTGTTTCTATAAATATTTATGGGTTTTTGTTTATGGCTACAGTTTTCTGGATATGTTTGGAATGGAATAAAATTGTAAGTGTTATGCACTGTCTCCACTGGACAAGAACCATAGATCAAATAGAAACTGTCATTGACCTATGAAAAGAATAAGCATATTAAACAGTAGATATGAATATTGTCCACATTTGATTTCAGATAGATAAATTTTTGCATAGGGATGAATAATGTGTGTCTCTAATTTCACAAACATACATATGTATACATAGGATGACAAAAATGAGCAAGAACAAGACAAGGGTTGTTTTCCACCTTGTGTTATGAAAAGAATAAGTAGAGAAAAAAATATATAGAGATGGTGTTTATCTAATTTGACATACAGAGATATCCACAATGGAGTAAAGAGGAATAAAACACTACAAAATAGACACATACTTTTTTCCATGCATATATCTATAAGCAAGAGATTCATACATATACATCCAACACATGGAATAAATGTATTTAGAACTTTGCAAAAAAAATTCCACATCAATGTATATGTCTCGAAATTTAGTTGCACGGGAATAAAACATTCTATATATACGCTTAGAAAGAAAAATCTATATACACATATATGTATCAAAAGCTATGTGTAGACAACAACCATATATATCCATAGGTGGACCTCAAACATGTGAATATTGTTTGCATGAAATGTCAAAAACACACAAATATGCACATATGAAATATCAAAGTCTTGTAATTCTTGTGAAGGCACAATATTTTTTGTCAATTGTTGATGGCTAGCTTGGGTTGTTTTTTTGGCTTAGCTTGTTGTTGTACAGTTTTTTGTGCTTTGCAACAATGAACAATACCCTTTGGAAAATAACATATACTATTTTAAAGATATTCGAGGAATGCTTTTCTTAGTTTGCACCTCTTCCCTCACCACTGCCCCGCTGCCATCAGCTACACCTCTTCCACTTTTGTGTAAAAAACCATAAAATAGCCTACAACTGGTTTTGTAGAAATTCCACAACCAATGATTGGACATACACCTTCACAGAAGCTTTCCCTCCATGCTCACAGCTACTATATATGTACATATATATGTTTATATATATGCCTATATATGTATATCTATATATATATGTATATATATGTGTGTGTATATATATGTGTGTTTATATATATGTGTGTATATATATATGTATATGTATGTATATATATGTATTGTTTCAAATTATAATATGCTTTTGTTCAACAAGGACTCTATTTTTTGATTAGTTTGCTACTATTAATTTTTGAGGTGTTGTTGGGAACACTATATTGTTTCATATTTCCATAAGGTTTTGTTGAGAAAGGGATATATTTTTGGTTTGCTATGTTGTTGTGAATATTTGTGGGTTTCTCTATGTGGCTTGCATTTTGTGGCTATGTTTGGAACACAATAAAATTGTTAAAGTTATGCAAATTTTGCTGGTGTTGTGATTTTTTGTGGGCTCCTTTTATTTAACAAATTCCATATTTTTCTTGTGTTTGTAACATAATAAAATTTTAAAGATGGTGTAGATTTTGTTGATTGTTGTTGGGTGGCTTGGGTTATATTCCTCCATTGGTTTGCTACTCTGTATTTTAAAAACAATATTGTTATCAATAGTGGCAAACCCATACAAAAAAATCCTTGCAAAAGCACAACCATAAATAAAACAATATTGGTGTGAACAAACTATATAGTTTTTTTTCAACACAACCTTATCAAAAAGGTAACAATATACCCTAAAAAAGGGTAACCTGTAAAACATTAATATATATATGTATGTATATATATGTATATGTGTGTATATATATGCATATATATATATATATGTGTGTGTGTGTGTGTGTGTATATGCATATATATATATATATATATGTATGTATATATGTATATGTATATATATATCTACATATATATATGTGTATATATATGAATGTATATGTATATGTATATATAATGTCCAAAAAAATGACTATTTTGTTGCATTGTAACCATAGACAATAAATGGAAACCACAAATGAGACAATATAGCCTAAGGTGGACATCAATAGTACGAACTGCATAACATTAACTATTTTATTCCATTGCAACCATTACCATAGAATGTTGAAAATCATAGTTACAGGCCTATGCAAAACCTTTGGTGCAAAAGGGTGGTCCATATATAGCTTATGTGTATAGATATATATATGTATATTTGTATGTATATATGTATATATATGTATATATATGTATATGTATAGTATGTATATATATGTATGTGTATAGTATGTATAGTATGTTATACATACATGTATATATATGTATCTGTATATATATGTATATGTATATGTATATGTATGTATATGTATATGTATATATATATATATATATATATATATATATATATATATATATATATGCTATTTGTGTCAAATTTGCTTAGAATTTTAGTTAGAATCCCCATTTTTCAAACTTCTGGCAGTTAGGAAAAAGGTGGTAGATGGGTTATAACTTTGGTTGGAATCTCCGTCAACCTCCCAAATTTTTAGCCTTTTGATGGCTGTGAAAAAGCTCATGGAGGTGGTTGTTGGTTGCTTTGGGACTAGGGTGGCATTTTTCACGCCACGTGGATAGAAAAGGCTGTGGAAATTAAACACTACTTTGCATTAACATTAATTGTTGTATGATTTTCATGTACTAGTGATGGGCATAATAACAACTATTGTTTAACACCTTGGGGAAAAAAATGAATGCATGAGAAATTTTTAGTAAGGCATTGTTTGGTGTCATTCTGTTGCTATGCTTGATATGAGAACTGTTAGTGATGAGGGTAAGTTTTTGTGAGGGTGCAAGCTAGATTAAGCTTTGTACAGCTTTTGTGAAGGTGTGTGGAGGTTATTTTGTGTTTTTTTGCATGGGCGGATGGTTGGAAATGCAAAAGAAAAGTGTCACCTATGATAATATTTTTTCCATTTTTGTGTAGGAAAGTTCCAGGCAAGAAGAGGTGTGTTTGAAGCAAGTGGGAAGAGGTGCTAAAATATTATATTTTTGCATGGATTTTTAAATTTGAAGCCAATATTGTTTGATTTATGGTTTCCATTTAGTCATTATGGTTGCAATGCAATGAAATGGTCATTGTTATACAATCTATGTTGAATGATGTTCTCTATATTGTTAGCTGTTAGTTTTATTGTGTGTAATTTGGTTGGAATCTTTGTGAGCCTTTCTAGTTTTTGAGCTTCCTAACAAGCGAGGAAAAGGTGGCAAATGGCCTTTTCTTTAAAAAAACTTTGGCTAGAACTCCCGTTGGCCTCCCCATTTTAATGCTTGTGGTGGTTGTGGGAAGAGTGTTAGAGGCGGTTGTTCGCTGCCTTGGGGATATGTCGTGTGTTCCCCACTATGTTGATAGAGAAGGCAACTAAAATTAAGTGTTGTCTCACATTAACATTCATTGATGTATGCTTTTTGTGCCTTGGTTATGGTTGTGATAACACCTTCCATTTATTTACATGTGGCTTTCATTTAGTGGTGATGGTTGCCACATGGCCAAATAGTTAATCTTGTGTAGCTTATGTTGTTTTCCATAGGGTATTGTCACTATCCCTTGTCTAGCACTAGCTAGGTTGTTTCGTTTTCATTTGTGCAACCTTGGAAAAAGTATTTGAATTGTCCCTTTAATAGGTTCAAAAAGGTGTTGAACACATGTATGTGGCAGCCAATATTCTCTGGTATGTTTAATAGAAAGCCTATTGTTATAAGAATTCCTTTTCAAGAATGAAAGAACTAACAAATTTATTTCAAAATAAATAACTATCTTCTCAAAAAAATAAATTTGAATGCTTTGTCTCTCTTTTTAAATAATGTCTTGTTTAATATATAATTCTTATTAAAATAATTTTTAGGCATGCTTCATATGGTGCTTGATTAGGATAACAAGGTGTTGAGAGGGAAATATTTTCCCATCAAATCTTAGTGTAGACATCCAAATTTGGACACTTAATTTATCCAAATTTATCACTTTTCGTCTAAACATCCTCTTATCCAAGTTAATTAAGTAATATTACTATTATTTAATTAATACCCTTAATTCTGCCAAATCCCTAAGGTATTTAATTACTAACTAAATAATACTTTACTCTTTTAATCTTTCTATCAAATAAATCAAAATAAATAATACATTTAATTAATTCCTCACATGTCACATCTTTTTCTTAATCTTAATCAACCTCTTAATCTTTTCATTAGGGATGTGCACATGCCTAATCCTTGATTAGAATGTGTCACATCCTCCAACTTTTTCATGTTGGCTTCTAATCCTTATTAACCACTAATTATCCTCTAATTACTGATCAATTAAACCTAATCAGTACCTTGGTCAACTCTCTCCATCCCCCAAGAAATTTTTAATTCCTTTTTATTCCTCCAAGAATCCCCTTTTCCCATGCATCTTCTAGAACCTTTGACTTGTCACATCAAGTCACACATGACAAACTCCCACCTTTTGGGAGCATTGTCTTATCCACAGATTCTTCCAATCATTGTGAATTTTTAATTCACTTTTATTCACCCAAGATTCTTCCCATCTCCCAATGTACTTGGAAGGTACTCATCCTTCCTCCACCTTATGTACCTTTTGGCCACCTCACTTACACCTCATCTCCTCTTAGCCACTTCACCATCCACATGTCAAGATGTGAGGGCTTGTGGGTTCTCAACCCACCATATCCCTTCATCTTGACCTTGTTGGATCAATCATGACCGTTGAATTCTCTAGAGAATTCAAATTCTTCTATAAATACCCCCTTCTCAAGGGAATTTTAAAACACTTTTAATTTTCATAACTACATGTTGCCAATTTGCATTCTCAATCATCCACTATCATTTAGCTATCCCTTTCTAATCATTTTGCATAAGTTGATCTTGCATTTAGTCACTCAAGAAATCATCTAAAGAGCATACAAAATCATCCCAAATCAAGGGCCAACCAAGGAGTCTCCAACAACAAGTAAGGTGAAATCATTTGCATCTTGTTTATCACTCTTTAGGCTAATCTTGAAGTGTCCTTAGTCTTTTATGACTTGCATTTTTAGGTATTTTTCACATTAGAGTAGGGTAAAACATTAAGGTACACACTTAGAATAAACACCTTAAGGGTCAATCAAGAGGACACACATATAGGTATATATATATATATAGATATCTATATGTATAGATGCTAATATTTATTTATGTAGAGACTACTATATCTAAATAGATGTGTATACTATATTTTTTTCCTTGATATGCAACTGGTTTGTTCAAAATTGTAAAGAGAACAAACATCTAGACTGAATTTTCCCTCATTTGCCTGATTGAGAAGGCTATGCGTTCAAACCTTTTGTTGGCTATAATATATTGTGTAGTCCAAAGTAAGTAATTATTATAAGCAACAAAAGCTTTGAATTTGTAGCCTTCTCAGCCAGTCAACTGAGGGAAAATGTTGTGTTGATATTTGGTCTCTTGAATGCTAGATGGTATCAAGATAAGTTTTTTGTATGGTTTGCATGTGCTTCCAATAATTGCAATGATAGCTACTATTTATCCAATTGTATATAAAGTGTGAGATGAAAGATAGGTCTTGCTTTTTATTGTACTTGATGTAGGCACTAATGTGCATATAAATGAAACCATAAATGAAACAATATTACTAACAATCAACCACATACCAAAACCCACAAAATAGAAAAGAAAATGATTTCAAGATTCACCAAAACAACAGCTAATTAACTATTTTGCAACCATTCACACAAAATGGAAGCCATAAATGAAACAATATAACCAACAATCACCCACCTGCCAAGACCCATGAAACTATATTGTCTTTTCAACAAAAATCAACACAATGAAACAATATTGGTTTCAAGAGTAAGCCAGATGAAAAAACCCATAGAAAACATGTGAATTCAACATAGGAAACACAAAAAAAAAAGATGCTATTGGCAAGACCATATTGTTTGAATTTTCAATCAGGTTTTTTTGAGAAAAAACAGTATGTCTTCAGATGGCA
The DNA here is from genome assembly GCA_007258455.2 of Sequoia sempervirens. Taxonomy (NCBI): domain Eukaryota; kingdom Viridiplantae; phylum Streptophyta; class Pinopsida; order Cupressales; family Cupressaceae; genus Sequoia; species Sequoia sempervirens. The sequence goes on from VDFB02281492.1 coordinate 948,716,695, forward strand.
TTCACATTGTAATTTTTTGGGTATGGGATTCTGTTTACTCCTTCAACTTTGTAGCCATGTCTACAAAGGAATTACATTGCTAACACTATTTAGGCTTTACATAAATACATACATATATACATACAAAAATCTACATATATACACACATATACTTTGTTGAGAAATGAGTATACTTTTACTTTCATTCCTTACTGAATCTTTGTTGGTTCCTCTCAATCAATATATATATATTTGTGTGTGTGTGTGCCACAACCATTACCACTACATGTACTTGCACCTTTATAGAGGCTTTCCCTCCATTGTTACATCTACTATATATATGTATATATATATATATGTATATCTATATGCTTTGCATGTACTAGCGATGGTCATAATAATAGCTGTCATTTAATGCCTCTGGGAACAAAAAAAATGTCTCAAAAATTTTCAATAAGGAATTGTTTGGTGTCATTATGTTGCTACATCTGAAATGAGAGTTGTGAGCGATGAGGTTAAGTTTTTGTGAGGGTGCAAGCTGGATTAAGCTTTGTGCAACCTCTACGAAGGTGGGTGGAGGTTATTCAACACACGAAATGCAGTAAATAAACATTATTTCTTTCCACCAATGGAAGCTACACATAAAGCATAAATCGAAGAATTTAGCCTAAGCTCTTGAGAAACAATCAACAATCCCTTTTCGAAAATAACATAAACTATTTTAGAAATACTTAAAAAATGATTTTTCCAAGATGCTCCTCTTCCCACTTCATTCAACTATAGGGTATGTCCAAGATCATAATGGGCCAAAAAGTAGCGATATGATGGGTATGTGGTTGACAACATTTTTTTTACCAAAAATTGATGAAACGAAAAGGGTTTTTAAAGGATATTTTCAGCTTTCCATCAATATAAATTATGCTTTACTTTAAATTTAATAAATAATTATTATTCATTTTCTATTTGAATTATGACTAAAGTCCTAATTGATAGGCTAATTGAAAAACATCTATAGCTTTCAAATGGTATCACATTTTTTGAATCCAAAACATCTATCACATTCTATGCTTTGCATACTATAGGATTTAAAAAAAAGAATTTCATGAAGTTTTAACCAAGTTAAGGTGGCCAGACATATGAGTTTTTATATTTGTAATAAAAAATTCATAATTAATTAGTTACTTAGAAAAAAATTACAAAAAAATATGCATCACATCTGGACATAAGTCCTCTCCTTATATCTAAAATATTATAAATAAATATTATCATTTTATTATGGTTATGGTGGTTTAAAACACCTACTTCTTATTTTTCCTTGAAATTTAAGTACTTGCATTGAAATTTCAAATTTTCACCAAATATATTTTTTTGTTTTTAAAATAAACCTAGTAGTTTATAAACTACATTTAATTTTCTAAAGATTCTATTCTTAGATATTTTGAAATAATATAGATAACTTATTCAAATTTTTACGTCAATTTTCCTAACTCTGTTTTTTTTTATTTTTTCACCACTCAAGGGTCTGCTTTTTCCATGATGATCCTGCACATACTCTACACCTGTTCCCGCTTTCTTTCTCTTCTCTCCATTATTTCTGCATGGCCTATAAAAAAAGAAAATAAAACTATCACAACCCACATTGGCTATGTAATTTTTCTGAAGATGGTTGGAGGTTATCTTGTGTTTTTTGCATGCATTGATGGTTGCAAAAGGTGTGGGTTGTGATAATTCTTATATATCTATCTATATATATTTATATGTATATATATCTATATGTATATATTTATGTGTATATATATGTATATATATATGTGTGTGTGTGTGTGTATGTATATATATATATGTGATTATATATGTATGTATATATATATAATGTGTTATTGAAAATGGCATAGACATTCACTTTTTTTCTAAGGAATTTAAAGATAGATGTTACTTGCACCATCAACACTACACGAAAACCATACAATGATTAATGCTGATGCCATTTTGTTGGCCTCCTCTATCATCATGCCAAACACATTTAAAAAAAAAAAATACAATTCACCACCTACTACATGGTGCTGAAGACCTAGAACCGCGAAGTCTGACGAAAATTCCATCCAATGTTTTCCATAACCCAATGCTAATTGTTGTTCTCTAGCTTTGGCTATATACTTTCATTTACAATGCATAATAAAATAGTTGATATTATAGAGTTAATGTTGTTATCCAAAAGGAATTATTTGCGACAGGGTGGTGCTCAAGAGGCTATATTATTTCAATTTTTGATAGGGTGCTGGTGAATACATTTATGTAAGTATATCTATATACATACATACATACATACATACATACATACATACATATATATATATATACATATATATATACACATACATATATATATATACATATATATATATATATATATAATATATATATATATATATATATATATATATATGTATATATATATATATATATACATATATACACACACACACACACACATATATACGCATTGTTGATTTCACAAAGGAAAAAAAAATTGTGCTTGGCAAACCAATCGATAAAAATAACCTAGGCTAGCGAGCAATAGACCACAAAAGAAAACTAGATTATGTTAAGAATTTTATTCCATTGCAAACATGGCCAAAAAATGGAGGTCATAGAAAGAAGCCCACAAATAAATTGGCATTGACAAACCCATGCAAACCGTAGGCTTGTTGTCCCAAAAAAGGGTTGGCGAAAATTGCCATAGGTGACACTTTCGTTTTGCTTTTGCAAACATCGTTGCTTGCAAGAACACAAAATAGCTTCTAACCATCTATACAAAAGTTCCTATTAAGTCTTCCTTATGACACTTACTATATAGTCCATCATTTTGACAACTCCTTTTCTAAGGCTGAAAAAATAACAACTAGGAATTTCTATTTAATGCATGCTTTCCCCATTGCTAATAGCTATCTTGAACAATAGGCTAAACCTAGAGAATGACACCCAACAATGTGTTATTGAAAATTGAAACAATATAGTTTTTTTCTCAGTGGGATGCTTTGAGAAACAAATCAATATAGCCATAGGGAAATGCCCTTTCAAACATTGTGCAGTCATTTTCTATCTTTTGGACTACTTGAAAAGGTTGCTACTACTTATAGCTATTATCACTACATGGAAACCATACAACAATTAATGCTAATTCCATTTCACTGGCCTTTTCTATTGATGCAACAAATTCTTTTAATTTAAATATCAAAACACAATCCACCACCTTCCTTTTCTGGCCACACTGAATGGAGATCAGAAATGACACAATATAGCCTAGTGTAGATGACAACAATGAACAATGCCTTGTGCAAAACAATATCAATTGCATAACATTTACTATTTTATTGCATTACAACCATTTCCACAAAAATATTACTTGCAATAGGGACCCAAATGGAACACCCTCAAAACATAAAATCTTTGCAGTAATAGACTGAATCAAAGCCTCTACCACAAAACGTGAGCCATCAATGAATCAATATATATATATATATATATATAGATATATATATATATATATGATAGTGAAGAATGCGTTTTGGATAACAATATAACTTATATAATATTAACTATTTTATTATGCATTGAAAAGAGAGGAATATAGCCAAAGCTAGCGAACAACAATTAGATTGTGTTGTAGAGAACAACACAAACTATTTTAATATATTGCAACCATTGACATAGAACAAAAGCCATAAATGAGACAATATTAATTTTTTTTGTGTGTGGATTTGTATGTATGTCAAAGTAGTTGTGAGCAATGTACATACGTGCTCTTCCCAATGTTTATTATTTTCTCAAAATAGTTATTTGTCTGAAGCTTGACATGACATACTTAAAATGATATACTTCATATTAACTGTTATATACAACATTGAAGCCTTTTTCCTAATTATTTATTTTCCTTCGTATTCTTGGTGTCTCTAGGGAAAAAAAGGAGGGATTTTAAAATTGAAACAATGAACTTGGAATAACAAATTGTATGTTAAGTATTATTTGAAACATTGAAGCCTTGTTATTATTAATCCTTTCCTATCATATTGTTAATGCCCATGTAAAAAAATTGAGTGCCCATGTTCTGTTTTGAAGTCATAGACCTTGTAGTTAGCCACTAGTGTTGTAGCTCTCAGATTTTAAAAAACTAGACGTAGCAATGTCGGTGGCCTCTAGCTCTTTTGAGGCTGGCAAACAATCCTCAAGCAATAGTCCTATAAGTCTATTTCCTGTTTAGTTTTTTGTTGCGACCAATTATATTGACACTTTCTCAAGTGCACCAAACAAACTAGTATGTGCAAGATCATGATGGGCTAAAAAGTGGCAATATAATGGGTATGTGTAAGGTATGTGGCTGATGAGTTGTTTTTACCCAAAATTGATGAAACACAAATGGTTTTTAAAGGATATTCTCAGCTTTCCACCAATATAAATTATTTTTTACATTGAATTTAATAAATAAGGGTATGTGCAAGATCATGATGGGCCAAAAAGTGGTGATATGATGGGTATGTGGCTAATGACTTTTTTTTTTACCCAAAATTGATGAAATGAAAAGGGTTTTTAAAGGAGATTCTTAGGTTTCCACCAATATAAATTATGCTTTACTTTCAATTTAATAAGTAATTATTATTCATTTTCTATTTTGAATTTACTAAAGTCCTGAATGATAGGCTGATTGAAAAACATTTATAGCTTTCAAACAATATCACATTTTTTAATCCAATTTTTTTCACATTCTATGCTTTGCATACTATAGAATTAAAAAAAGAAAAAATGAATTTCATGAAGTTTTGACCAAGTTAAGGTGGTCAGACACATGAGTTTTTTATATTTTTTAAAAGTGGTAAAAAAAATCATAATTAATTATTTACTTGGAAAAAAATTGCAAAAAATATGGATCACATTGGGACATGAGTCCTCTACTTATATCTAAAATATTATAAAAAATATTATCATTTTAAGGGCTTAGTTTTTCTATGATGATCCTGCACATACCCATAATTATTATTCATTTTCTATTTGAATTACTACTAAAGTCTTGATCAATAGGCTAATTGAAAACCATCTATAACTTTCAAACGATATCACATTTTTTGAATCCAAAACATTTGTCACATTCTATGCTTCGCATACTATAGGATTAAAAAATAAATTGAATTTCATGAAGTTTTGACCAAGTTAAGGTGGTTAGACATACAATTTTTTATATTTTTTAAAATTTGTAATAAAAAATTCATAATTAATTATTTACTTGAAAAAAAAAATTCATCACATTGGGACATGAGTCTTCTTCTTATATCTAAAATCTTATAAAAAAATCTTATCATTTTATTGTTGTTAGGGTGGTCAGACAGACACCTACTTCTTATTTTTCCTTGAAATTTAAATACCATTGCATTGAAATTTTAAATTTTCACCAAATAGATTTTTTTTTTTTTTAAATAAACCTAGTAGTTTAGAAACTACATTGAATTTTCTATAGATTCTATTCCTACATATTTTGAAATAATATAGATAACTTATTCAAATTTTGATGTCAAGTTGTCTAACTTTGATTTTTCTAAATTTTTTTCCACTTAAGGGCATTTTTTTTCCATGATCCTGCACATACCCAAATCGAGAATATACTTCATTTGAATTAACAATTGCTATGATATATGTTCTAACTTATTTATATTTGAACTCTTTGTCTTTGGCTTCCCTTTCAATTTATAGGCCATTTTGGAGTAACTTATGTGTTGGAGGGGAAAATGTCTTAGTTTCCAAATGTGTCAATGTTGTTTGCTTTTATATTTGTGTCATAGTCATAAATATCTCATTGCTGCCACTATGCTTATTTTAATTTCCTTCTAGGCTACAAATGTGAATCCAACCTTAACAAGACATGCACTACAATTTTTAGATGCTAGAGATGTTGTCCCATCTCTAGTCTTCCAACTAATGTCTTACCAAAAAAGTAAGAGGTGATCAAAGTCCAATTGACTAGTACAAAGTCGTCCTCTCTGATGGAACCCACATGTAGATGGGAAATTTTCCTAATAAATACAATGACCTTTTATTTACAAGGGAATTGAAAATAGGTTCAATTGTGTGCTTGACAAACTATTTGTCTAGAAAATTGTGGGAATCAAGGTTAATGATATAGTTTTTCCTTGCTTGTACTTGTAGTTTCCTACTTGCTTTTTTGTGGGGGCTGCCTTTTAAAGTATTTAATGTTCATTTCATTCCAAGGCAATTTTCATATTGTCCCTAGATGTCAAAATGACAAATTGCAAGCTAATTGAAAAACCTAACTATTTGTTTAGAGATCAAGAAGAACAAATAGTTGGTTGCGACTCACCCTACCCATCCAAACGAGCCTCAACCTTTGGAATTAATAAATCCCCAAGGCAGCAAGATGATCCTATAAAAACCAACCTTGTTAAACGGTTGAATGTTTACCAAACCAAATGGATGATAAAAGTTCGTGTAACAACAATGAGGGATATGCACCATTATAGTAGGCAAGGGCGCGAGGGCCAGGTATTCAGCTTTGATATTATTGACAATGAGGGAACAAAAATATGGATTATGTGCTTTAATGACATAGCAGAGTTGCATTATGATAGGGTTGAGGTGGGTCGTACTTATTATGTGTCAAAAGGATCGGTGAGATAGGTAGATAGGAAATTTAATAAGTTAAATAGCCATATGGAAATCATTTTGGATCAAAACTAAATGTTAAAATGTTGTGATGATGTGGCCTTTGTGCTAGAGAAAGTATTTAAATTCACCCAATTAAATGAAATTGCAAATTGCACTAATAATAGTTTGATTGATGTTATTGGCACTGTGGTGCATGTAGGAATGGTATCGAATATACAAAGAAAGGATTAGTCCCAAACAATTTAGAGGACTATTAAATTTAATGATTTATCATCCTTTTCAATTGATGTTAATCTGTGGGGCTAAAATTGGGAAGCAGAGGGTCATGACTTGGAGAGGTTGTACACCCCTAGTTCAGCTCTCATCCTTGCTATTAAAAATGCACATGTTGGGTACTTCAATGGAGTTGTTCTGAACATAGCTGATGTGACTCTTCTATATATAAATCCTGACATACCAGGAGCACAACCATTGATCGAAAGAGGACATATTGATCCACCTACTATTGAACCCCCCTGAATAGTGCCTCGAAAGGTTGCTTTGGGAAATAGGAGAGTCACTATTGCATATATGTTGGACCACTGCTTTGGCTTTTTAGATACTTTGCAAGCTACTCTCAAGGCAATAGTAAAATATATAAAAAGTGATGCTTTCTATTATGCTACATGCCCATTGGAGGTGAATGGTAGGTAATGCAAGAAAAAGTGTGAACATTCTGAGAAAAATACATGGTTCTACCCTAAATGCCAGACAATAATAGCTGATTGTGACTTTCAATATTTATTACAGCTAAAGATGGAAGACCACATAGGTGAGCTCTGGGCAACTGATTTTGATGAGGCTACAATAAGCCTATTGCAAATGTCAGTAAAATAGCTTTACATGTTGCAATATGAGTCTACCACTGTAATGATTATTGAGTTTGTTATCAATGCTATCACCTACATGTCATTTTTTTTCAATATTCTAATTGAAACTCAACTTATAATTCAGAAACAAGACTTAAAACAACAATAGTGAAAGTTGCAAAGGTTAACTTTGAAGCTGAGTGCAATCTCTTACTATCATATTTTTCTGCTATTTCTCCTACCGTGCAATATTCTCCAGAGATAGTTGTCGTAATGTCTTGAACACCAAAAAAACCATGGCTAATTGTGAGTTTGCATATTTCTTATAGTTCATGTTGATTGGACATTTACTTTGTTTTTTTCCCTGGTACTTCTTGTCACATCAAAAATACCTTTCCTTTCTACTGCTATTTCTTTGTTGTTTGTTTGACTAGTCATATATTAAGACAATGAAGTATAACTTATAATGTTTAAGAAAAAGAGATAGACTTGTTTTCTTGTCTATTATTTATGTTCCTTATAATTTCGTTTCATCTTAAGTGTATATTTTTGGTTTAATTTTATGGTGTTTATTTATATAGAGTTGTCCTTTTTAAGAGATGTCCCACTGTCTACAACTCTTCATATATCTACTTGTGGACATAGTTGTATGTATGTGTACATTTACATATGCATATAGATAAATATACATGCATGAAATTGAAATTTTTCAATGCATACAACTTTCTGGTACAAATGTCTGTAAATATATATACATGTATTGGATATCTATACGTATATGCATGCACAATTCAATATTTGTAAGTATCTAGGAGTTATTTTAAAGAGAATGTTGTTTTCATCTTGTTTTCAATGTTTTCAGTGCATAGAATATCTTGACAGAGTTTTGTGTAGATATATGTGTCTATGATTTATTTGTCTATGTAAGTATCTATGTCTGGGTATCGGGTATGTGCAGGATCATCATGGAAAAAATAGGCCCTTAAGTGGTAAAAAAATCAGAAAAATCAGTGTTAGCCAACTTGACATAAAAATTTGAATAAGTTATCTATATTATTTCAAAAATATATAAGAATAAAATCTGTAGAAAATTGAATGTAGTTTCTAAAATACTAGGTTTATTTAAAAATAAATAAAATCTATCTTGTGAAAATTTGAAATTCCAATGCAGTAGTACTTAAATTTTAGGGAAAAAATAAGAAGTGTTTGTCTGAACACCCTAACCATAATAAAATGATAATATTTTTTTATAAGATTTTATATAAAAATATTAAAAATCATATGTTTGACCACCTTAACTTGGTCAAAACTTAATGAAATTTATTTTTTCTTTTTTTAATTCTATATTATGTGAAGCATGGAATGTGATGCATATTTCGGATTCAAAAATGTGATACCATTTGAAAGTTATAGATGTTTTTCAATCAGCCTATCGATCAGGACATTAGTCGTAATTCTAATAGAAAATGAATAATAATTATTTATTAAATTAAAATTAAAGTACAATTTATATTGGTGGAAAGCTGAGAATCTCCTCTACAAACCCTTCTCGTTTCATGAATTTTGGGTTAAAAAAAGTTGTCAGCCACATACCCTACAAATACCCATAATATTGCCACTTTTTGGCCCATCATGATCCTGCGCATACCCTATCCATCTAATGCTTACCAAGTGTTCTTTCTATTGCTTTGTGATCTCTAATGATAGTGACATGCTAGATATAGATGTCATTTGATTCTTGGCTATAATGTTTGTTACGTATGTTATGCAACTCAATCCACAACCAAGCGGTGAACAATGCCTTATTGAAAATAACGTAAACTGCTCAATTAGTTTGGTGAGTTTTAAATGCAAATTATTATTACGACCATTGCCAATATATGTAGCACATACATGAGACAATGTTCCCATGTAAAGTTGTACAATGTGATGCTTGTTTCCTTTGCGCAAGCAAATGAAATAGTTCATGTTATACAGGTTACCTTGTTTTCTATAACGCAATGTTGATTGTCATTCTCTGTCTTAGGGTATATTGTTTCCTTTTGGAAAGATTCTATTGGGAAAGACTATATATTTTATTCAAACCAATATTCTTTGATTCATGAATCAAATTTTGCAGTGTGTGTCCTGTGATAATTTTTTGCGAATCCTTCTTTCCGAAAGCAAGCCAATGGTTTGCATGGGTTTGCCAACGTGATTTTTTTTGTCTGCTTCTTTGTATTCCCTCCGTTTTGTGGCTATGTTTGCAATGGAATAAAATTATTAACATAATCTAGCTTTTTTTTGTCGTTTGTTGCTCGGGTATGTGTTTGATCAGCATGGAAAAAAAGGCCCTTAAGTGGCAAAAAATTTAGAAAAATCAAAGTTAGGCAACTTGACATAAAAATTTGAATAAGTTATCTATATTATTTCAAAAAAATGTAAGAATAGAATCCGTAGCAAATTGAATGTAGTTTTTAAACTACTAGGTTTATTTTAAAAAAAAAAATCTATTTGGTGAAAATTTGAAATTTCAATGCAGTAGTACTTAAATTTCATGGAAAAAATAAGAAGTAGGTGTTTGTCCACCACCCTAACCACAATAAAATGATAATATTTTTTTATAAGATTTTAGATATAAGTAGAGGACTCGTGTCTGATGTGATGCATATTTTTTGTAATTTTTTCCAAGTAAATAATTAATTATTATTTTTTATTACAACTTTTAAAAATATTAAAAACTTTTATGTCGACAACCTTAACTTGGTCAAAACTTCATGAAATTAATTTTTTAAAATCCCATAGTATACAAAGCATAGAATGTGATGCATATTTTAGATTCAAAAAATGTAATACCGTTTGAAAGCTATAGATGTTTTTCAATCAGCCTATCAATTAGGACTAGTCGTAATTCAAATAGAAAATGAATAATAATTATTTATTAAATTCAAATTAAAGCATAATTTATATTGATGGAAATCTAAGAATCTCCTTTAAAAACCCTTTTTGTTTCATCAATTTTGGGTAAAAAAAAGTCATCAGCCACATACCCTACACATACCCATCATATCACCACTTTTTGGCCCATCATGATCCTGCACGTACTCGCTCGCTAGCCTGGCTTATTTTGTATCCATTGGTTTTCCAACCATAATTTTTTGTGCATTGTGCAATCAAAAATGCATATATGTGTGCCTCTTCAGAAAGGCTCAGATTTGTCTCATAGGTTAGCCATACAAAAAATATTGCAACCAATAGCAAACAATTGAATTGCTCATTTGAACTGTGTATTTTTTTATTACATGTAGACCTAGCTTTTTATTTTTCTAGATACTGTAGGATACATACCAAAAATTAGAGTGCACTATAAATCAAACAAGCTGATTGTCTCCAACAAAACTGTTCATTATCATCATCATCCAAAGTTTCTCTTCTTTATGGTAAGTGAATTGCTTCTCCTTTCCTCTTCACCTCTATGCATATAGAATCTGCACCCTGTCTAAATTCACTTCCTTATCATTTTTTATATGTGACAATTGTAATTGTGGTATTAGATATATTTTAATTATAAATTATAGAGCCACTTAAATTTTGTGTTTAAGATAGTGCTTGCCAATAAAACATGTTCAAGGCACCAAAGTTCACATTTCCCTTTTGTGTAGGTATATTCCATTGGAAGCATTTTAGATTGTAGCTACATTGTATTCATATATAAGACGTACATATCTCCAAAATGCTAAATAGCTTTACGATTCCACATTTATATGTTGTATGGCCTTCACCTATATTCCATCTGTATACAATGTAAGCCTAAATATCTTTTTTTCCATTTCTCATTTCACAACTCCATGTCAAATTATAACAGATGTATAATGTTGATTTTCATTGAATAGATTTCCCCAGGTGCCAAAGCATTGCCTTCACCATTAATCAAAGTGGTGGAAAATTAATGTTATTGCTCAGGGCTTTCGTCATACCCAATGATGCTCCCTGTCTCAATATGGTAGGGTGGAGAGCAAGCCTCCTCTTCTATCTAGACTTCAATCCATTCTGTGCACAAGGCATGCCTAAATTTTATTTACTTACTGTGTTCTACTACAACGGTATGGCATCTTATTTTTAATTAATTGTATAAGTCTTTATATTTTGTGATTTGTTTATTGTCTACCAATGGTACGTGTTTGTTACACTAAACTTTATATAATCCTCTAATTTTTGTAGCTAGCCACAACCCAAACAATCATCCATTGCAGGGATTTTTATGCCATTAGATCATGTATTGAGTTATTAGCAGCCGAAATATTGCTTTCACCATTGATGATAGTGGTGGACAATTTATTTTCTTACTTGGGGGTTTGGTGAGAGCACACGATGCTCCATGAGACAGTATGGTAGGGTAGAAATTGGGCCTTCTTTTCTTTTGTACATACTATATTCTACCACATGCACCAGGTATAGCTAAATTATAATTACTTCATGCATCCCATTACAAGTATAGAGAAAATTATGTATTATTAAATATATAACTTTGATATCTTTTGATTTACATATTGTCTATGAATTAACCATGATCACTGTACTAAAATTCACACTTTGTATACACATAGGTTGTATATGGTCTAGCCTTTCCAATAAAAGTTTTACATAGGACTGTAGCTGTGAGTTTTAGTTTTCTATTGTGATGGCCGTAATGGAATAAAATAGTTAATGATATATGCAATTCATTCTATTTTTCCATAATCACCACAGTAATCTTCATACTCTTTTTTTATTCTTCCAGACCATATTCCAGCCATAATGCGGTATTTGATGAACTAATGTGTTACAAAAAACTTTTTAGAATAATGATAGTGACTGGAAAATCAGTAACAATGGTCAAATAGACAACCGGATCCTAATGTACTCTATATTGATAATTATAAGCAATATTGATTTCACCACTGATCAGAGTGGTGGGAAATGCATATTCTTGCTTGGGGGTTTGGTGAGAGTTGATGAAGCTCCATGACCCAATATGGTAGGGTGGAGAGCCTAGGCCTTATTCTGTTGAGTTTTTTTTTTATGTATAGATTGCTATCTTGGTTGCATAGGATTCATAAAAAAATCATATGTTTTAGGTTCTGGTTACAATGTATTAAAATATTTGATCTTAAACACTTTATGTTAGATTCCATTGGGCATTTTTTATTATTGTTGTGTTGCTTAAGCTATATCGTTCCATTTTCGAGAAGATTCCAAAAAACATGCTTCTCCCTTGCAAGAGATAGTTCAAGAAGTGGGGTGTTGATATTCCAGTGTACATGCTGAATAGATGAATGAGCTTTGCAAATGAAGTTCAACCAATTGTGAAGATGAAGTGATTATAAAACTAGCTAAGAAAATAGGAACATTGATTTCACCATTCATCAAAGTAGTGGCTACCCAATATTAGACAGTAGGCCTCATTTTATTCTCTTCCATTTTATATTTGTGATGTGTGCAACTGAATTGCTCACTTGAACTGTGTTTTTTGTGATTACGTGTAGACCTGCATTTGTATTTTGCTAGATATTGCAACATACATACCAAAAATTATAGCACACTATAAATTAAACAAGATGATCATCTCCAACAATACTGTTCATTGGGATGATCACAAATAGTTGCTCTACTTTATGGTATGTGAATTGTGGGGGTTTGGTGATAGCTGATGACACTACATGACAGAATACGGTAGGGTGGACATTAGGCCTCCTTTTCGATGTCCAAACTTCAATCCATTTCATGTAGAAGGGATACCTAGATTCTATTTACTTATTGTGTTCTACTAGACAACTGCATTGCATCATTTTTGTAATTAATTGTATAAGTTTTATGATTTATTTATTGTCTAACAATGGTGTGTGTTTATTACACTAAACTTCAGATAATCCTCTCATGTTTGTAGCTAGCCATAACTCAAACAATTGTGCTTCGCAGGACTTTTGATGCCATTATATCTTGTATTAAGTCATTGGCGGTCAAAACATTGCTTTCACCTATTATCACAATGGTGGAAAATTTATTCTCTTTCTCGGGGATTTGGTGAGAGTGCATGACACTCCATGAGCCAATATGGTATGGTGGAAATCGAGCCTTGGTTTTTTTTGTACATACTGCATTCTATCACATGCAGTAGGTATGGCTAAATTATAATTGCTTCATTCATCCTATAGCAAGTATAGAGCAAGTTATGTATTATAAAATATATAACTTTGATATCTCTTGATTTACACATTGTCTATAAATTAGTCATGGTTGTTGCACTAAAATTTACACTTTGTATACACAAACTATATGTGGTCTGGTTTTTGCAGTGAAATTTTTTCCATAGGACTATAGCTGTGAGTTTTAGCTTTATGTCAGAATCCCTGTAATGGAGTAAAATAGTTAATGTTTAGTAGTTTATTCTGCTTTTCCATAATCACCACACTAAGCTTCACACTTTTTTGTTATTGTTGCAGACCATACTCTATCCATAATGTGGTATTTGATGAACTAATTATGTGTTACAAACAACCTTTTTGAATAATTATAGTGACTATAAAATATCAGCAATGGTCAAATAGACAATCAGATCCTAATGTACTCTATATTTATTGTAATAAGCAATATTCATTTCACCACTAATCAGAGTGGTGGGAAATGTATATTCTGGCTTGAGGGTTTGGTGAGAGTCCCTAAGGCTCCATGACCCAATATGGAAGGGTGGAGAGCAGGCCTCATTGTGTTGAGTCTTACTTTATATTTTTAAAGTACAAAGCAGTATAGATTTCTGATGGAGGATTAAAAAAAAATCATATATTTTATATTATGGTTACAACGAAGTAAAATATTTGATCTTATACACTTTATGTTAGATTCCATTGGGCATTGTTGATTATTATTCTCTTTCTTATACTCTACATCACACAAATAATTATATTTTTTTAACCATAATTCATCTAGGATACTTTGTTACAAGCTACGAAAAAGATCCTTAGTTTGCATAATAAACAATTGATCCAGTGGCTAAATTATGGGGTGGCCTTATATAATCATGAATTCAACTAATAGTATGCCAACATTATTATTACTCAACCAAATACACATTAGTAATTTCATCAATTATTTAGCCATTGAACCTTATCCATAATAATATTATATTTTGATTAATTAATAAAACTTAATGATATTGGTATTATTAAATTAAATCTTTTTGAAATTAATAATAATATTGTTGTTTAATTAACAACTTAACTACATAATATTATTATTTACCCCACCAAAATACTTACCAAAAAATAATGATGTTATCACAAAATAAAATTAATGGAATGTTAATAGAATTCTTCTTTAACCAACACTTATACCTCTATATGTGTATATATATAAATTCAACAAAGTTAATTTTTCACCAACTATTACACCCTCCTTCACTTCCCATTATAATTTCATTTGTATTCCATAATTTATATTTACATACATGTTAATTAAATAAAATAATGACGATAAACTATAAGGTTAAAATGAGATACAATGTTGTTGCCACTCAATCACTTTAATTATCGCCTGTAATATATCTAGCCATGTATTTAAGAAAATTATATAACAATCTAGGATTGTTATAATCACATGCCAGGTGGGGCCTTATGAAGATGCATACTATATTACTTTCTTATATAGATGGAGTTATGACATCTAATCATAAAAATGATATTCATTTTTTCATGCATACTATGCATGAAGCCCAATCTAATAAGCTCATTCATAATTCTCAACATTTAATGGCTATCTCTAAAAAACTGAAGCTCATCTTATTGTGACCTCATTAACCCTAAGATTTTTATAGATGATGTACTTTTTTATTCAGAGCATGCTTTGATAATGCAAATTTATGCATATACGAGCCCCACTACCCTTCCTTGAGAATTGTGCATGTTAGACTTCATAGATCTGCTACAACATATACCCAACACTGCATATGCCTTTCATAGCTACTATGCCCACTCATTCCATTGACATTCCAATATTCTTCTAGTAGATCACTATCTTCACATCGCTTGCCTTTCATGTCCGTCCCTGCCTATTGACTCATTGTTACATATGTACTACAGGAAACTACTAGTTTATAAAATATGACATAACTTAATTTTTTTATCCAAGTTACATTGTAGGTTATATGATGTCACCTTTCTAAACAATATTTCTTAAGACTAGTTTGTGTATAAACACACATACACACATACACATATACATATATATGTATGTATGTGCACATATATACATACATATATGTATTTATATGTATGTATGTTGGTATGTATACATAGATATATGTATATATCTATGTATACACACATATGTTATTATTTGGAGATCATTTTATATTCCATGTTTCCTACTATCTTATTAAATTTCCCTCTAAAATAATACCTTATCACATACATGCATATTTCAAGGTTTTTAATAATTAAAATATGACATAATATATCATTTAAGTATTAGATGAAAATGAAATCATTTAACTAATACATGTCAAAATTAAGTGTTAGGGTTTAGTAAAATTGTGCAAAAAGGAGATGAGGTTTTTATAAGTTCCTTTACTAATTATTTAAAGATCACTTTGCATAAGTCAATTGAAAGAAATATTATTCATTATGTTAGTTTTTCGAGGGTCATGAAGTTGCCTTCTTTTGTACCACATGGTGTTATATTGTGTTAGAGCTTCATAATCCATAGGGTTCCTACTTAATCCCAACTTTGATAAAAATAACTTAAGAAACAATTATCACACCAAATTCAAGTAGATTATGTATAATCCTACCTATGTTTCCAAGAACTAATTATTAGAGTCCTTTAGGCAATACCGTGATCATATCCAAAATAATAACCAAATATGTATCATGGAGTCCTCCATCCTTCCCATCCTTTCTCACTTCTTTGCATTTCATCTCCTTTTCGGAGAGGGGTTTTCTTCCCACTAGGTTTTCCCCTTTTCTTTGTTTTTTGGAGACTAGTTGCATTCTCATGTTCATTTGTAAATGGGTACCTAAAATGTCCATCATATAGCTAGGACCCATCATCATTGCATAATCATTACATAATAATTTCCTCCCTAAGTTGCTATGGGGGTGTTGGTGTAATTAGTTATTTAATTACACTAGCATAAGTTTAACTTAGGTCTTTTATTTAATTAACTAAGTCATGGGTTGCATTATTAGGAAAATCATTAATAATGGGGTCATTACCCTTTCCATGTATTTAGAGAAAAGATTCCTTCTACAATATCATCTAGAACTTATCTCTATCTCTTCATCATTCCTTAGGTAGTTAGTTAGGGTTTACATGTCACATGATGTTTGATTAAGACACATGGTAACATCTTAATGCATCTTGCATCTCACTCATGCCTATATATTTAGGGCATTTGTACATTTGTAATCATATTCTAGATCAATCAGATAATCTCCATTTGCATGCCCACGTTGCAACAATTTATGTGTGGGTGAATTTCTTCTTGGAAAATGTTCTCTTCATAGGGACATTTTGCATCCATTATTTCAACATGGTATTAGAGCTTGTTTAGTGAAGATTCATCTTAGGATCAAGAAAGTTGGGCTAGAGAGATTTATTGTAGGCTTGAAGGTTTCCATTATATAGGCTACTTGACTCTACCTAGGGACCAAGTTAATTTATGGATCAAATTGAGTCAGATCCAAGATCACCATTGTCTTTAGAAGGCCTCAAAACCTTAGGACTACCTGTTCAATCATCAAAATTAGATACATCAATCTAGAAGCCATCAGAGGTATTTTAGGGTTTGCAAAATAAAATCGTGCGATCCATACAAATTTGTAGTAAAAAATCCTTGCTATCAATTGTCCTCTATGGAAAAAAATTTTAGTTGCAGGTTATTTTTTGTTTCAGAAAAAATCAGGGCTATTTTATTGTTTGGAAAAAAAAAATCATATTCGGGCAATTTCTATAGAAATTTTAAGAAAATAATTCAGAGCGACTTATATTTTTTCATCGGTTAGCATAATAATCATAGGGGTTTATATTTTTAAATAAACATATTTTTCTCCATCGACAATTTTATTCTGCATAATATATTTTATACAAATGGTTGAAATAATCTTTAGAAAACATTTTTTAAATTTTTAATTGCTATAAAATCAATATTAAAAATCAACATATATTTTCTTTGTCAGTTAAATCCATCTGCATAATTATTGATCAACCACATTTACTGTGTTTGATAGGGGAGGTACCTTTCCAGTCTTTTCAGGGGGTCCACCTCATCACTGAACCCGTTGGCCATCCATCATCAGTAGTTCTCTATTGGTTTATCATTGCCAACCATCGTTTGCTTACTGCCAATAACTTTCCATCCTAATCACTACCGGTCTAACCAAACCACCAAGCCAACTAACAGTCACTAATCCTCGCTCGTGGTTCCTCTAGTGACCAAGGGTTTCACTATAGGAGTGTACCCACCCTTCATTCCAGGTCGTGCCACTGATTTCTGCTGGACCACCACCACCAGAGGTGGTGCTTGTCTTTTTGCAAACTAAACACCTAAGGTCACATCAACAACCTGTTATGCCCTGCATACACTATCTCATTCTAGAATAAAAAGGGTCCCCGCTTCTCTTTTGGTTTCTTTGCCTCTGTTATTTGCTTTGCTTTTGGGAGTTCTATTGTTTCTCCATGTTTTATCTTTTGTTCTGTCTGATCTAATTTTAGGTTCTGTCTATGCTTGAGTTGTTTTACTTCTTGCTAAGTATTCAATGAAATAATTATAAGCAATGGTGTATTTTATGATAATATACCTTATGTGCTTCTAAGGACTTATGGAGGCATTTTTTTTTGCAGGATTGGATCATGCACATGATGATATTTTCCAAGGGAGCTCAGTTGAAATGAATTCCTCAGTCCAGTTGGTCATAATTTTCCTTGAAGAAGAAAGTTGGAAAGACCTTGCGGATATCTTGCCGACTACCAGTGCATGTTGTCGATATCCATCTGTGTTGCCTATCGGCAAGACCCCAGAGATGTCACAATGAGTGGAATTCACATGAAAGCCTCTATTGGCAAGACATCATTCATCATCCCGATGACTAATAGTTTCCCATCGACATGAAAGTCTCCTTCGAAGAAAGGTCTTGGCGAGATCCTTACATCTCACCGATCGCCTCATGAGTAAACACTTAGGCCAAACAAATAGTATTCAACATGTGGTCTTGGTGAAGTCTTTTGGTCTTGTTGACTAACGGTAAAAATTTCACATCGGTGATAAATCTTTCATCGATATAGGGTCTCAGCAAACCCGCAATGTCTCACTGATTGCCAACAAAGTAAACACTTTGGCAAGACTCAACTGCATCAGGGTAATGTCTCACCAAGCGGCTCTAGTCACACCAACATGGCATGAGGGATTTTATCAGTGGTCTTCGGTGAGAGAATCAAGATGTCTCGGCAACCAAAAGGAGGTCTCCTAAAATGAAAAGGTTGGCAAAAAGTTGTGGTTTCAGCATAGTGTCTAGCCGAAAGGAGGAGGTCATGCCGAAGAAGGTTGTCATCGGGGAGAGTGGATTATGTTTGGTAAGATGTCTTATTGACGTGGGAAAGTCTTGATGATCAAAAAAGCCCTCCTCAAACTCAAATAAACTCTCGGAAAAGTGGGGAGACTTCGGTGGAAG
Organism: Sequoia sempervirens; assembly: GCA_007258455.2. Taxonomy (NCBI): domain Eukaryota; kingdom Viridiplantae; phylum Streptophyta; class Pinopsida; order Cupressales; family Cupressaceae; genus Sequoia; species Sequoia sempervirens. The sequence goes on from VDFB02281492.1 coordinate 948,735,875, forward strand.
GTCTCAGTGAAACAATAAGCTCTCGACAACACGACACTATCGACATAACCTCTTTCTGATTCAACAGGATCTGGCTGAAATGAAACAAAATTGTAGGTGGATCTAGGGCTCGGTGTAATCTCTCACCGACTCGTGATGGTCACACTGAGGAAAAAGGGGTCCAAGCTCGAAGAGGACAAGAGGAAATCAGAGAGACTCCAAACAAATGAAGGGGCTTCGCGATAAGGTCACAGCAACAAATGATAGTCTGGGCGACATGAAGAAGCTCACTGAAAGATTTACATCCTTGCCAGGAAGTCTCAGTGACTATGAAGGGTCACATTGATAGGATGTCCCCTCGAGGAAAGAAAAGATGTATGCCAAGAGGCCTAGCCGACATTGAGGAGTCTTGCTGATAACAATGGAGGGGCTCGGTAAGAGAAGAGGAGTTCAGGGTAAAGTCTCCCCGACATGATAAAGCGTCCTCGACCTGGGTGTGCTCGCTGAGAGAAAGTTGTGAGCTCAATATGACTTCTATAGCTCGCCAAAATGTCTCACTGATTGACCCATGCCATGCCGATAATTATTGAAGGATGAAATCGCATTGGCGAGACACCAATGGTGTCTCACCGACATACAATGTCATTTGGACCACCTTTGAATGCCTAAGAAGCTCGCATGGCGTATGCCCAACCAATAAGAGGAAACTAAAAGAATGACTCATTGGCCACTTTGAGTGATTGACTATTCCTGTGAAAGATGACCAATAGAATGCAAGTAAGATGGATTCATTCTGAGACTAAAGGGCAATGGATCGGCTCAGGTGATAATGCTAAGGTCTAAAGAGGCCCGATGGTGCTTCCAGAAGGCAGTCAATGTGTGGAAAGGTCCAGGACATGAAGGAGGCCAAAGGAAGGAAGAAACCATGACTCACAGGGATAGCTGTAGTGGCCATTGACGGGGATAGATTAGTATTAATGGTGATATTCTGGAACATTTAAGGCGGCCCCGATGGAGTTCAAAGATGGACACGGAGCTAGAAGAATTAATGTTGTAGTTACTGAAAGATCTTAGAAAAGGCTTCTCCTAAGGGCGGAAATCCTTCATCAGCATGGACAACAAGGCTTCACATTGAATGCAATATTAACTCTCCTCAGAAAGATTTGAGGGCTGACCCTCCTGCAGATATTTTGTAAAAACCCTAAAATAGTAGCCAGCATGTTCCTTTTTGGTACATTCTATATATATGGCATTCTGGCCTCTTTGTAAAGGGTTAGGTAGTTAGTGTTAGAAATTTTAGAACTAGTAGAGAAAAATAGAAGAGTTAGAAATTAGAAAGAAAAGTCAGTAAGAGAAGATAGAGTTGCATCTTGATTCTTTGTAATGGGAGCTCCCTTTGTCTTCTTGGTTAGGAGATAGGTTCAATATAGACTGTAATGTATCTCTAGGTTCTCTTAGCATAGATGGAAACAATATGAAATCACATGTTTTTTGTACACTAGTGATTGTGCCAGATTTGTAAATATTGCGTATATGTTTCACTAACAGTAGAAGCAACCAGATTTAATCTATTTCATATTGTGTTCCTGAATGGCATTTGTCTTGAGTTAATCATTTGATTTGAGAATCTTTCAATGATCAAGGTCTTATTTTAATGTTTTTTTTAAATGATAACTTGCAATCTATTATTGAAATCAGCACTGTAAACGAATGAAACTCTGTGTCAATCACAAGTTAATTTTGTTCTGGAGTTTTAGTTTAGGAAATCCTTGAAAGATAACAAGTCTGGTTAGGATAGGTGAATTATCATTCTTTTTTGTTTTAAAAATTTGGTCTATCTTTTTATGTTTCTTTAAAAAACCCCGGTTAGAGTAAGTTTAAATTCATGCTTGATCTTAGAACAATCCAGAAGCTCACACCAGTAGGCCCCTTGAACATTACTTCTACATTGACCACTGAGGGACATCAACACAGTTGAGAACCAACTATAAAGACCTTGGGAGCTAAGATATCTTTCTCTTTTAGGAGAAACAAAATAGTAGTATTATGTTTAACTATTGTTGTGCCATTTCAATCGTCAACACAACCAAGTGCTAGTGCTTGGGGGCTTGATTTTTGCCCCAAATTAGCCTATAGAGTGACTAATATAGGGCTTTTTTATTTTTTCATAAATTTTCACTAGGGTATCAAAATTTGGCAAACGAGATACTTTCAGAAAGAGGATTTAGAGTACTTTCTAATGGTACAATCCATTTTGCAAAATTTTACTAGCAGAAAAATCTATAGTCAACTAAAGTCAAAACCCTAATTTGGACTTAAAGGCTCAATATTCTCAATCATTTATCAAAATTCAGTGATTCTAGTGGCATCAAGAAGGTATTGTAGTGATTTTTTCGTCAGTCCTTTCCTTTTGTTCAGTTTCAACTCTAGGTACTCTTGTATTGGTTTTTTCTAATTTTGTGCATTTGTTCAATTACTTGGACATCCTAAAATTTGGAGAAGGATTTTTTGATTTTGGTAGCATCTCTTTAGTTTCATATCATCTTTGGAAGCTTCTATTTGATATTGAAGGTCATTGTCTTTGTTATATTGGAGAAATTTCATAGTACATTATGGGGTTTGTATATACTTTTTCTCTAACTATGTTGCACAAGGGAAACTATAAAAAATGGTGAGATGGGATCATAAACCATCTCCAATCATTTGAATTATTGCCACATATATATTGTATAGTTCCCCATCCAAGTGTAGGTATTCAGGAATTTGCTTGGAGTTGCAATAGATATACTATCTTAAAGATCATTTCAATGTTGCAAGTTGATTGTGATGTTTTGAATGATGGGTAAGTGCACCAAGATGGTTCCCAAAAAGGAGGCTTAAGTGGCCACTTTTTTATTGAAATCGGGAAATACTAACCTTGGACATGAAATTGAGGATAGCTACACTCAAAATTTTGAGATGGAATAAAAATAAGGATTGAAGTGCTCTGAGTCTACTTTCTAAACTACTAATTTATTTTGAAAATGGTTGAGAATAAGGGGTTCAAAAGAGGGATGTACACAAATTTTTGTTGTTTTTTGTTAGAAAAAAATAACATAGCAACTCTTGTACAACCCTAGCACAGTGAAATTTTTTGTAGTATTTTTAAAATTGCTATGGTTAGAAGTTAGCTAACAGTATCTAGTTGATGCACAATTTGTTTGATAGTTTTTTAATGAATATTTGATTTTTTACTAATTTTCTAAGTGGGCGCTTCCTAAAAAGCAGAATTTTGGTCGTGCTCCCCCTGCAAATTTTGGAAAGAAATAGATTTTTTAAAAAAAAAATAAAAAAAATTGTAGAACAGAGTCTAGTTTCTAAAAATGTAATTTATTTGAAATTTCGATGAACGGTTAATTTATAATGGAAAAAACACCAAACACTACTTTTTGACAAAAAAAATTCATACAAACAAAAGAAATTATGGATGAAAGGCTTAACATTGTCAGAAAGTGAAAAAAATTACATTGTTGGAAAGCTAAGAGAGAACCTAACATTACC